>CM053268.1:73777939-73884249 GCA_028583415.1 Protea cynaroides
AATTACATCATGAGCGGTCTTGAGCTAAAGTCACAGACCCGATGGGGTCGCTACTCAAGGAGCTTGACATCTACAGTTACACCATGAGCGGTCTTGAGCCAAAGTCACAGACCTGATAAGGTCGCTACTCAAGGAGCTTGACATCTACATTTTTTTTGTTGTACAGTGTCAAAAAAAAAAAAAAAAAGTTTACAGCATCAATTCAAGGGAGCAATGTTATAATCCAGATCAAGTGCAGAATAATACAAAAATGGGCCACTTTTGTCTTCGGCCTCAATTGCCCAATCTCGGCCGAAGAGGGGCATCTGTAAGCACCCCATTTTTGCCATCCCAGCTTAAAACAAAGCCTGCGGGCGTGTGGACAACAAAAGGAGAAAGATGATTGAATGTTTGGATTTTTGACTCGCGAATTTGAGGAAGTTTTCAATGGGTCCGTGAATTTGAGGAAGTTTTCAATGGGTCCACAAAGAAGGTCATGGGTTATAATTTTGCATGGATGCATAGGTCATAGAATTATCTTCGAAATGAGACCAGAATTGCTCAATTCTGATATCAAATGAAGAAGATATGACCATTTTAGTCGGATGATACATATAAGGGAGGTTTATGAAGTTATTATAAATAATCCCAGGGGCCTTCATGCAAATTATCGTAAGTCGGATTGTTTGAATTTCAAATCATCATATCTTCATCATCCGACATCGGATTCAGATGATTCCAAGGCCATTATTCTTCATTCATGATGTTCTACAAAGTGGACGTAAAAACCCGGTAGAAGTCACCAGTGGGTCCCATGTAAGCTTTCATGCAAAATTATCGTTAGAACTTCAAAGCTTCATATCTTTTCCGTTCTACTTCGGATTCAGACGATTCCAAGGCCATTGTTCTTCATTTGTGATGTCCTACAAAGTGGACGTGGAAAATCTCAGGTAAAAGTCTCCGGAGGGTCCCATGCAAAATTACATATGGAAATGGTCATTTAATATTCAAAAATTCATATTTTGATCATCTCATATCCAAATCAGATGATTCCAGTCTCATTATGTTCCATTTTTAGTGCTCTACAAAGTGGATGAAAAATATCTCGGTAGAAGCCTCCGAAGGATCTCATGTAGAATGGTCAGCCAAATTATCGATAATTGGTCCGTTTAAATTTTAAAAATTCATAAGTTGACAATTTTACTTCCAAATGAGGTGATTCCAGTTCCTATATTCCTCAATTTTTAATGTTCTACAAAATGAATGCAAAAAATTTGGAATAGAGGCCATCGGAAAATTTCATGCGGGATGACAGCGGAAATGACCAATGAAATGACAAGGAGAGAAAACCCAGTTAATTCCAATCAATCCAGTCAACTCAGTTCAAGCCAGTTTTGGTCCAACCTAGCTCAACCAATATCAGTTTAACTCAGTCAACCTAAATCAGTCTCAACCCGTTTCGAACCAGTTCATTCATGTGCATAGTATTTATATATATTATATATATTATATACTATATATATATATATATATATATATATATATATATATATATATATATATATATATATATATATATATATATATATATATATATGTATGTATGTTATTAAATATATGTGTATATATGTATATAATATATATAAATGATAAAATCCAAAAGAGATTGAGGAAAAAAAGAAAAGAGAGAATATGAGAGAATAAGAGAAAGAGAGAGAATAAAAGAAAGAGAAAGAAACAAAAGAAAAAAAAGACACTTTTCTTTCTAGAAAACGTGAAAGAGAGAGAGAAGAAGAGAAGAAAATGAAAGAAAGAGAAGACGAGAAGAAAAGGAAAGAAAGAGAAAAAGAGAAGAAAAGGAAAGAAAAAAGAGAAGAGAAGAAAAGGAAAGAAAGAGAAAAAGAGAAGAAAAGGAAAGAAAAAAGAGAAGAGAAGAAAAGGAAAGAAAGAGAAAAAGAGAAGAAAAGGAAAGAAAGAGAAGAGAAGAAAAGGAAAGAAAGAGAAAAAGAGAAGAAAAGGAAAGAAAAAAGAGAAGAGAAGAAAAGGAAAGAAAGAGAAAAAGAGAAGAAAGGGAAAGAAAGAAAAGAAAAGAAAAGGAAAGAAAGAAAAAGAGAAGAAAAGGAAAGAAAGAAGGGAAGAGAAGAAAAGGAAGAAAAAAGAAAAAGGGAGGGATTGAGAGTGAGAGAGACGTGAGAGATAGAGAGAGGAATTTTTCTATTAAGAGAAAGATTGAGAGTGAGAGAGAGATTGAGTGAAGAAAAAGGAAAGAAAAAAAAAGAATAAAGGGAAGATTGAGAGTGAAAGATTGAGTGAAGAAGAAGGAAATAAGAGGAAGAGAAATTGACAGAGATTGACGTGAGAGAGAGAGAGAGAGCTTTTTTTTTCTATTTTGGGAAAATTGGGAAAGAAAGGAAAAAGGAAAGATTGAGAGTGAGGAAAAGATTGAGTGAAGAAGAAGGAAAGAAAAATATGATAAAAGAGAGGTGAGGGGACGTGAAGAGAGGAGGAATTTTCTGTTTTGGGGGGAGAGAGAGAGGAGTGGAGAAAAGAAATTGAAGATTGAAAGGAGAGAAAAAGAGAGAAGGAGAGGAGGAGAGAAACGTACAATGAGGTAAGTTTAGTTTTTTTTTTTTTTTTTTTTTTTTTTTTTTTTTTTTTTTTGGAATTGTAGCACCACCAACCAGCTGCCTCATCCATCCCCTACAATCTGAAACCACCTCTACTCAATACCCACACCTGCATGGCATATCTTCTAATTTTTCCTCCTGCCACATCAAACGCCTAGCCTCACCACTACACTCCATCCTGATTTGCTGCAATACCACTTAATCCCATACAGCACCACTTGTTAAACTCCCTTCCCAATCCCATATACCTGGCCATGCTACTTACACTACACCTGTCCTCAACCCCGACCCTCCATGCAACTGTGCATGCTGAAACCAAACCCAATACACCTTGCTGTCCCATGCATAAACCCAACACCCAAGCAAACTCAATACCTCATCCTCACTTTTACCTGTCACAACTCCCCTGAATCACCTGCACCCTACTCTATGATTTGCTGTACCCATCATGAACCCTTGCTTCTTATTCCAATAATTTGATCATATTTGTTTTGTGTGTTGATCATCGATTTAATCAATATAAACCATAGGTTGGGCATTGATTTTGATCATGATAATTTTAATGTATTGATCTTGATCGTCAATCATAATAATTTTAAAGTGTTGATCTTGACCATTGATCATTTTTTGATGTTGAACGTCAATCATGATAATTTTAATATGTTGATCTTGACCATGTGATAATGATAATTTTAATGCTCAATCTGAACCATTGATCCATATGATTTGATTTTTACCCATCTGATCATGATCCTTACCAACTGATTTGATCCTTACCCTTTTGATCATGATCCCTACCATCTGCTCAGCATCTATAGAACCATTTGATCAGATCAAGCCACCATCTCACCATCACATCAAACCATCATCTCCACCATCTGATCAAGCCATCATCCTATCAGATCATCCTCGATCACCACCAGATCAGATTATCATCACCGTCAAATTAGATCATCATCAAAACTCTATCTCACACTATCTGATCATCATCTACACCATCTGATCTGCCCATCACCCCATCTAATCATCATCTACACCATCTGATCGTCATCACCGTCACCATGTGATTGACAACTCACATACTCACATATTGCTATGTTTTTAGATGTTCATTTGTTATGTTTGGAATGCTTATTACTACATTTGTCTGCTATACATGCTCATTGCTACATTTGTCTGCTACACATGCTCATTACGACATCTGTCTGCTACACATGCTTATTGCCACATCTGTCTGTCACATGCTTATTGCCGCATCTGTCTGCCACATGCTTATTGCCATACTTGGATGCATACTGTTATATTTGGAATACTATCACTGCTATAATTGGAATGCTTTCACCTACCATATTTGTCTTAGAAAGAGAAAAAATAGAAAGAATTTGGTACACATCCCAAATAAAAATGGTAGGAATTTAGGTCTCATCCCTAGATCCTATTGACAAAATTAGAAATAATTTGGTACACATCCCAATTAAAAATGGTAGGAATTTAGGTCTCATCCCTAGATCCTATTAACAAAAATAGAAAGAATTTGGTACACATCCCAAATAAAAATGGTAGAAATTTAGGTCTCATCCCTAGATCCTATTGACAAAAATGGAAGGAATTTGGTACACATTCCAAATCCGACTCTCACAAATTTCGAACTACGACGTACCTGATTTCTAGGGCACACCCTAGAATACGTAGGCAATTTGGGAATCCCAAATACGGTACAAAGCCACCCATCAATCATACATCCAGCATAAACTTCAACTTGGACAAAAAAAATCTAATTGAAGCACATGCATAAATCACTTCCATAATCTTTAATCACACAACCCATTTTCGAACTACGTTTTTGGACTTGATTTCCAGGATTGGAATACGAAGGCAGTTTGAGATGTCTTACACATCTCAAATTCAGTCCAAGACCGAACCATCTTTGGTTCGGTTCACTGTATAATATTGTACATTACATTTGCTTGTTTATTTACTTTAAAACATGATTGGGTGAACCCTAAGTTAGAATAACTTAGCAACTTGGTTTAGGATATCCCCCATTGAACCTTAGTCATCCAGTTGACCAAGCATAGTCAAAATTAGAATTTAAGGAAAGTTTAAGAGGCCGATATTGATCGGGCGGTTTGGGTGCCTAACAGCTTCCCATAACCGTACCCTGAATACTTACCCGATCTCTTGCAGACCAAAGAACCGATACATTGGGTCACGAGTCAATAGAAGTCTTACCTTAGGGTGAGGCTACATTTTTCGAGGTCCTAGACCTTAATCTAGGTGGCGACTCCAACAGAACAAATCGATCTTCATCGATACAGGATACACATTCCATCCAGAGGAGGATCACGTCAATTTTCCATTGACCTCACAACGTCCATAGAGATAGAGCTAAGGCCCCTCGACTGAGTCGAAGACTACACGGTCCGAGACCACCTCCCCTGATGCCCTATGATGTAATAATTCGCTAAGGTAATGGCGATATGACGTTGTCAGTGAACAAGACATGAGTAGAGATAGAGCTAGAGTCTGGTGACTAGGTCAAAGACCACAATGCCACGTCCTCCCCCTGATGCTCCACTAGCATCAAGAACACTAATCACACATACATAATCACATGCCTATTCCTTGCATAATCATCATCATCATATTATAAATAGACAGAAATAAATATGCATGAGCAGTAATAGCAAGAATATTGAATGACATGTGAGATGCACATTACAAACATACAAGCATAGAATCAATCATGGCATTGGACTCAAATAAATAAATAGTTTGTTATTATCCAATTAGTTTAGGTCTTGTTCCCTTACCTGTTAGCAATACTTGATCTCCTTCTAATCCTTGCAATTCTCTTTCAATCAATTTAACAACCTAAAAGTTTTATGAATTTAAGTTAGAGTTCATATGTAACATGTTGCAGTAGTCGAAAACCGAAACAGAGCACTAATAGGTGTCTGATTGTTCCTATGGCCTCATAATGTGTCGACCTTATTGCCTATGGTCGATACCCTACCGTCGTATATGGTGCGATCGTAGCTGCGACCATATGATTCCTGAATCTTTACAAATTTCTATGGTCGATCCTCTGATCAGGCTGGTCATGGTATGGTCGACCGTAGCTGCCACTTGAGATTTTTGGTTACAGACTTCATGTAATTCGAGTTCTTCCTGGGTCAAATCCTCTACTCTTTAATTGGGTTTATCCTAAGGTCATCCTATGGCCATCATTAGTAGTTTCTTATCAACCCTAATCATCAAACTCATCCCTCATGGTTATCCTTGGGATTTTCTCAAGGAATCACATTGATTATAATAGGTTCATATCTTTTATTCTCCATAGAAATCTTATTCCATAGAGCTTACATCTCCAAAGATTCGGTTCAGACCTTTGCCTGTGATAGTGGGCCAATCTCTTTTCAGTAAATTCCTCTCCTTAGCCTTTTCTTCTTCTCCTTCTCTTCCTTCTCTTCCCTTCTCTCTCTCTAGGGTTTATTAATGTTCTAAAAAAGTGAAAAAGGCTGAGGGATGTCCTTTATATAGAGGAAAAATCTTCATATAGAGTCCTCTTTCAATTAGGAAAGGAATCCCTTAGTTTAGGAAAGTTTTCAAAACTCGGTGTCACACCCCAATTCTGGACTAACCAGAATGGTGTGATGAATCGTCAATAAATGAACGGTTCAACCAGGATCTCGTATAGGATATGCCAACCATGTTAAACCAAAACACATTCCATATTAATAATCAGAGTAAATAAAGTAAATAGCAAAAGTTTTATTAATAATGAACTGTGGTATAATAATGATAAATAATTAATATTCCAATTATCTCCAAGTAATCAAAACATAATTTAATACATATTACAAATATCCAAATACGAAAGTTAAACACTAAGCATATCCATAGTTGAAACGCTCGCTTAACGAATCATAATAGTCCTCCACAGCTTGCTCATCCATAGCCGCCACCTGTTCATATGTTGGCATGTCGACATAATCTTCAACCGTAATACCTGCAACATCAGAAATTAAAAAGAATTGGGTGCGCGAGGGTCAGCTCTCCAACTAGAGCTCAGTGAGTAAACAAAACAATGCAACAAACATATGCATGCATTCAATTCATATCTTTGGTCTGGTTTAAAAGTTTGCAATATGCTATAGAAAGGTTTGGTGGCCGCCGCACCTCTATACACGAGTGTGTGAATCCGTCCAATGGATTAAACACCATTGCCATCCTACATGCACCCATCATGGAATAGAGATAGAGCTAAAATGTTCGAACCAAACACCGCCAACACTTCCCCTGATGCCCTACCCATACCAACTCGTAAGCCCCTGCTGGCGAGGGCTTGTAAACTGGGCTCGCAACTAACCAATCCTAATGCCAAACAGTGTATCCAAGGCCTCACCCCAGCATCCCTCAATACATCCATAGAGATAGTGTCACACCCCAATTCTGCACTGTTCAGAACGGTGTGATGAACCGCTAAATAACCAACGGTTCAACCAGGATCTCTAATAGACCATCCCCGCGTTATCCAAACTTTACACACATCCACAATCATAATCAGAGTAAATACACAATAGCGGAAATCTTATAAATAGATGAACTAAGAACTAAGATGATATTATTAATTTAATAGCAAATTATTCTGTATCAACCGGGACATAAGTAAATATCAATACAAATCTTTAATAAATCCAAATAAATAAATCTATAAAAATATCTAATCAAATACACACGAGTTTCACTCGCAAGAGGAGTCGTGTGTATCATCTTCAGCTCCAGCGTCCATTGCTGCTATATTCCCGTACGCAGACACGTTCATATAATCTTCGACTGTGTAACCTGCATCATCAACTAAAAATATTCGATGTCGAGGGGTGAGCACACAACACGGCTCAGTGAGTAGCCAAAACAATGCAATAATACATATGCATGCAAAAAGTCAATTTATATCTTTGGTCTGGTTTATAGTTTGCAATGTGCAATAGAAAGGTTGGGTGGTCAAAGGTTAACATTTATTGACACCGCCTCTATACACAGGGTATGGAAGCCCACCCGAAGGTTAACGTTTATCGTCGTCCCCATCCACCCTACCATAACATTATACAACAAAGGTTAATGTTTATTGCTATATAATTCTATACCAACACGTACGCCCCTGTTAGCGAGGGCTTGCAAACTGGGCTCGCTACTAACCAATCCTAATGCCAAACAGATAGAGATAGAGCTAAGGCCCCCCGGTAGAGTCGAGACTACAAGGACCGAGACCACCTCCCCGATACTCTACGACATAATAGTTCCGCTAAGGTAATGGCGATATGACGATGTCAATGCACAAGACTTGAGTTAGAGATAGAGCTAAAGTGCTGAGACCCGCCAAAGGTTAACGTTTATTGACGTTCTCATCACACCTCCCCTCATACTCGCTCGCATCAAATATATCAACCACACACATACAAGCACATGCCTATTCCTATCATCATCATCATCATCATGTTATAACAATGAAGTAAATATGCATGAACAAGTAATAGAAATATTGGATGGCATGCTGTATGCACATTACAAACATATTCGCATAGAATCAAACATGGCATAGGACTCAAGAATAGAAAATAGTTTATTATTAATCAATTTAGTTTGGAGTTAAGGTTCCTCACCTTAGCTTGCTAAAAGATATTTTCCAAGCTTTAGAGTCATCGTTATAACGTTATTATATTGCTAGCAAACCTAACAAAGTTGATAGAATTTAATTAGAATTAATTCAAAATTTAAAACCATTCTGTCAACTGAGGGTCGATGCTAGGGTCGATGCTAGGGTCGGATGGTCTATCGACCCTCGATGCGACCCTCGATGCACTCTGGTCCAATTTCCACTTTTAAATCCACTCTTCGTGTTTGGGGTCCTATGGCTTGCTTCCTACATTCATTCAACAGTCATTCCATGGTCTAGAACCATGTATAATCCATCTAAATAGTTTTCGTGCATCCTCCTATGGTTTCCCATGAAAACCTAACCATGGATGGATGGTTTTGGTTTCTCCGAAATCCTACACTCAACCATATCTAACCTAAGGTCTGTAGAAACTCATGGAATTAGTATCCATACCTGAGAAGATTAATCTTTCTCTGTAACTTTTCTCCTTTTTGCTAAGTCTTCCTCCTTGTCTCCTTTCTTCCTCTTTTCCTTCTTCTCTCTTTCTCTCAATTCAATTAGGGTTGTGAAAGGAGTGAAAGTGGCTTAGGGACGTCCTTTAAATAGACTAGGAACATCCTAAATAAGTCCCATTGAGATTTGGAAAGAATCCCACTCAAAAATTAGGAAATTTCCTAATTTCTATATCCGTCAGAAACCGAGGGTCGATGGGAGGGTCGATGATCCCGTCGACCCTAGGGTCTTAAGCTGTCCGACCCTCCCCTTAAAATCCGAGGGTCCGACATTCCGTTTTGGGAGGTCCGACCCTACTTGGCTGGGTATGCGCCCCTCCCCTAAAATTAAGTGTTTTTGGGTCGATTTTATACCTGGGATCTCGATCTCCATCACGCCCTTGGTCCACTTGACTCGACCATGATGGGTAAACCTGGTTCAAGGTGGTAAGACCGGGTTAGTTTGACACGGGTCTTACAACTCCCCCCAACTTATAAAAATTTTGTCCTCGAAATTGTATGTACCTTCTAAATCAAACAAGTGAGGGTATTGCTTTCGCATAGCATTCTCTTCTTCCCATGTAACTTCTTCCATGTCTCTACTTTTCCATGTGACTTTAACATAGTAGATATCTCTGTTGCGTAGACGTTGAACCTTTCGACCGGTGATTTCGTTGGTATTACTCGAATGTCAAATCATCGGCCAATTCTAGCAAATCTACCGACAACACGTGCGCCGAATCCTTGACATACTTCTTCAATAGAGAAATGTGAAATACGTCGTGCACACTTGACATAGATGGTGGTAATGCCAACTGATAAGCTACTTTTCCATGCTTAGCTAGAATTTTGTATGGCCCGACATATCTTGGACTTAATTTTCCTTTCTGTCCGAACCTCTTCAATCCTCTCATAGGCGATACCTTCAAAAATACTTTATCACCTACGACGAACTCTAGATCTCTTCGTCGAGTATCTGCATATTGCTTCCGACGGCCTCGAGCTGTTTTCACTCTCTCCTTGATGATGTCGACCACTCGACAAGTCTCTTCAACAAATTCCGGTCCAACAATACTACGTTCTCCAACTTCATTCCAAAACAAAGGAGTTCGACACTTTCTTCCATACAGTGCTTCATAAGGTGACATCTGTATAGTAGCCTGATAGCTGTTATTGTAAGCGAACTCGATCAATGGTAACTTTTCGTCCCATGATCCTTTGAAATCAATCACACATGCTCGTAGCATATCTTCTAGAATCTGGATTGTACGCTCCGACCGTCCGTCTGTCTCGTGGGTGGAATGCAGGATCGAACTTCAATGTTGTACCCATAGCCTTTTGCAGTCCTTCCCAAAATTTGGAGGTAAATCGTGGATCTCTATCGGACACAATACTTTCCGGGTACACCGTGTAATCGAACAATATTATCCACATACAGCTTTGCTAACCTTTCCAAAGGTATACCGGGGGTCGTATCGGTATGAAGCGAGCTGTCTTAGTCGACGGTCCACAATCACCCAAACCGCGCCAACTACTCGAGGAGTCAATGGTAGTCCCGTGACGAAGTCCATAGTGATGCAGTCCCATTTCCATGCCGGTTCCGGTAATGGCCGTAACAGCCCCGCGGGTCTTTGTCGCTCCGCCTTTACCTTCCCGACAATTTAGGCATTGAGACACGAATTTGGCTACATCCGCCTTCATTCCCTCCACCAATACAGTTT
The DNA here is from genome assembly GCA_028583415.1 of Protea cynaroides. Lineage (NCBI taxonomy): Eukaryota > Viridiplantae > Streptophyta > Magnoliopsida > Proteales > Proteaceae > Protea > Protea cynaroides. The sequence goes on from CM053268.1 coordinate 73,788,420, forward strand.
CCTTAGATCATGATACATTTTTGTGCTTCCAGGATGTATCGAGTAGATGGTGGTATGGGCTTCCTTCATCGGTCGGTGTCTAATGTCCATATTTTCCGTTTCGTGTACACATATTCTTCCTTTGTATTTCAGTACCTTCTCGTCATCCAAGGTGAACTCGTGGTTAGTCCTACCTTTCTCAATATCTTCGCGCACCGCCCTCGGATAAGGATCCGCTTTGATAGCCGTCTTCACTTCATCCACTATATCCGGTATAATCTTCAATGCCGCGAACATATTCGAAAACCGATGAATAAACCCTTGGCTAGCCGATTCATCCGTTGTATCTATCACATATTGTTCGTTGCCGTGATTAAACACCATTCCGTTGGTATACATTGCCGCAGCCGTGCTAACTTCTCCTTGAGATTTTATCATTGTTTTTCCGCTTCAATGCATCCGCTACCACGTTCGCTTCCCGGATGATACCGGATATCACAATCATAGTCTTTCAATAGTTCCAGCCATCTTCTTTGTCTCATATTTAACTCCTTCGATTAAATAGATAAGTAAGACTTTTATGGTCCGACTTAATCTGAAATTTCTCTCCGTATAGGTAGTGTCTCCATATCTTGACAAAGATGTACTACCGCCGCTAACTCCAAATCATGAGTGGGGTAATTTTTCTCATGTACCTTCAAATGTCTCGAGGCATACGCAACTACTTGCTCTCCTTGCATAAGCACACATCCTAGTCCCAATCCCGATGCATCGGTGTATAAGGTAAAAGTCTATCCCGGAACGGAAATGGTCAAAATTGGGGCGGATATCAATCCGGTCTTCGGTGTTTGAAAACTCTTTTCACACTTATCCGTCCATACAAATTTTTCTCCTTTCTTGGTCAAACTGGTGAGAGGTACGGCAATCCGAGAATAGTCTTCTACGAATCTCCGATAATATCCAGCTAGACCCATAAAACTTTTAATTTCTGAAACACTCTTTGGTGCTTCCCACTTTATGATAGCCTCGATCTTACTGGGGTCCACTTTGATTCCTTCAACGGATACTACATGGCCTAAAAAGGCGACTTCACTTAGCCAAAACTCACACTTCGAAAATTTGGCGTATAACTTCTCTTTCCTTAAACGTTGTAGGGCTGCGTTTAGGTTCTTGACATGGGTTTCCTTGTCTTTGGAGTACACCAATATGTCATCAATAAATACTATCACCGACGTATCCAACATATCGTGGAAAACTCGGTTCATAAGTTCCATGAATGTTGCCGGTGCATTAGTTAATCCGAAGGACATCACTAAGAACTCATAATGTCCGTATCTTGTCCCGAAAGCCGTCTTCGGGATGTCACCTTCTTTAATCTTCAACTGATGATAGCCTGATCGGAGATCGATCTTTAAAAATACCTTCGCTCCTTGTAACCGATCGAACAAGTCATCGATCCGGGGTAGTGGATATCGATTCTTGATTGTCGCCTTATTCAACTCTCGATAGTCGATACATAATCGAACACTACCATCCTTCTTCTTTACGAACAACACCGGTGCTCCCCATGGAGATATACTGGGTCTAATATAACCCTTATCCAGCAGTTCTTGTAATTGCACTTTTAATTCCTTCAGCCCAGTAGGAGCCATTCTATACGGTGCTTTTGATACCGGTGCGGCTCCAGGTGCCAGGTCTATTACAAACTCCGTGGCCCGGTCGGGTGGTAATCCGGGTAGTTCCTCCGAAAATACATCAGGAAAATCTCGCACGACATCAATATCTTCCATTCGTGGCACGTCCTTGGTTAGGTCGACCACTGATACTAGATATCCGACCGCTCCCTTTTCAAGGCACTTCTTAGCCTTCAATGCGGAAAGTATGAGCTTGCGTCTCCGGGGAAGTTTGGTTCCCGAGAAACTGAATTCTGCTCCTTCTTTGTCTTTGAACGTTAGCTTCTTCTCGACGCATAACGGATTTGCGGAATGCCGAGCTAACCAGTCCATTCCTAAGATGACATCGAAGTCTGCCATCTCAAGTTGTATTAAAGTTGCATCCAAGGTTTTCTTGCCAATGAGAACTGGACATGGCCCATAACCTTTCTCTAATTCCACTTCTAATCCCATCGGTGACCGTACAAGTAACTTGTAGTCTAATGTTTTGATGGGTAAATTGGTCTTCCTTCCAAACGACACAGATATAAATGAATGCGTAGCTCCTGAGTCAAAGAGTACTCTGGCTAGTATGCCATTGATAGGTACAATACCTGTGATCCATTTTTACTTAGTCTACATGCTCAATCAATGAAATTATAATCTTAAAAGTTTCGGTCATACCTGTGACCACATCGGGCGATGCGGCTTCTTCCTCTGATGTAACAAGCATATACCCGTCCTTGATGTAATCGCTTCTTGGGTTTTGGACATTCTCTTGCCATATGCCCCGGTTGGTTGCGCTTATAACACTTCGGGCTTCGAAATTCGGCTTTGGCCGTGGTTGAGCTGCGGAAGTAGACTTTGGTGCAAGGGGCAAAATTCTCGAGGACGAAAAGGTTTATACGTCCTATTATTGCCTCCGTTGTAGGAGTTTCCGGCTGGTCGCTTGATGCCTCTCGCTCGGGAGAAATAACTCTCCTTCCGGCTCGATTCGATCACTCGAGCAAACGGGACAGCTTCGCTGTAGATTTTCTTCTCTAAGCCCGTAACATTTTCTCTTATGCTTCCTCTTAGTCCCGCGAAAAACCTACGGGTTTTTGTATCTTCTTCTTGCATGCTAGCCGGTGCGAAGAAAAACAGTTCTTCGTAGCGCTGTTGGTATGAGTCTACGAACATCTGCCCTTTCCATTGAATCTCCAAGCTTCTTGGGAAATACTTCTCGAAGAATGCTTCTTTGTATATTGCCCATGTCAGTAGGGCGTGCTTGGTCAATAAATACGTCTTTGTAGATTTCCACCAATGGTGTGCGTCGCCTTTGAGCATGAAGGTGGCGCATAGTACTTTCTCTTCCTCGGTAATAGTCATCATAAGGAAGTTCCTTTCCATTTCATCTATCCAAAGGTGCTGGCCCACACGGTGGATCGACGGCTTGCCGTTGAATTCCCTTGGTTTCATTTTCAAAAATCTCTCCACTAATCGGGAGTGATCCAGCTTGATTTTGGTATGCCCCAAACATAGGGGTGGATACCGAGAGTTCCCTTGGGCTGCTCCGGGACTTGCATTGGAATTGGTGCAGCCGGTTGTTGAGGTGTCTCGTTGAGCTGGGGTGATTACCCACTGGGGCTGCACTAGCTTGCCCAGGTGTGCATGGTTGCAGCCCGAGTGGCTTGAAACATAACTCCCATTGCAACCCGCATTTGAGCTTGTGCGTGTTGCATTTGCTGTAGCCGTTGTGCCGATTCATAACCATAGTTGCTAGCTCCCGTGGTGGAGGTGGCAAATTTGTAGGGCCCGCTGGTTCCGGATTACCCCGTGCATGGTTATTCTCTTGACTAGTCTCCTCCACCGGTGGGGGTGGTGGGACTGTATTTCGGGTCCGTCGGGTAACTCTACGTCCGGACATATTTTCTTCCCGAGATGGGTGGTGCCCGAAAATCATCAAAATCGGTGAGAAATCATTTATACTTCATGTAGGCACGCTAACCGATATAAAATTCAAAATCCCCAATTCTTTCTAAAATAAATACTGTCTTTTCTATGTAGGGTCGATGGTGAGGGTCGCTGGTATGTCCGACCCCGGGTATTCGACCCCGGGAATGACCTTGTTCTTCCCGAGAGCCGAGGGTCGAGGCGCGAGGGTCGATGGGTCGATGCCGTCCCCTCGGTCCGACCCTCGATTTTCCCGTCGATTCCCGAGAGCCGAGGGTCGATGGGAGGGTCGATCCGAGGGTCGATGGTGTCGCCGAATTGTCCGACCTCTGACAAAAAATCGGATTTTTAAGATCCGATTTTGGGTCATTTCTCACTATTCCTCCTCCGTTTCGACTCGCCTCCACTCTCTCGAGTTGCTACAGTGCTACTCCACTGTTCTTGGTCGGTTTAACTCCGGGTTTCGACGCCCACGTCATCCCTACGGTGTATATCCTCTCACCTTTACCTGTTTTTAGGTTTTCTTTTCTAGGTTTTTGCCCATTTAGCTCGTATTTTCCAATCGTAAAAATTCGATTTTTATTGGGGGCTTTTGTTATTGGTGTCTTGAGGAACGAAAGCCCTCAAAAAATTTTGAGTTTCATCGGTTGGTTATCGAGAAACTTAAAATTTTCTCTTTTTGCCCTAATTTGTCGACATTTTCGATTTTTCTTGAATTTTTTCAAATTGGACATCGTCAGTTAAAATTTCCTACTGCATGTGGGTTGTAGGATATGTTTTAACCTACGTAAGTTCTTATGCCCACTTATATGGTGAGAAATGGGGCTCTATTTTAATTTTTTTTTTTCGGATTTTTATCCTATTAACTCCTTGTTTCTTTTCTCTTTCTTATTTTGCAGATACTATGGCCCGTACTAAAGTGCCAAGATTACGTGATCCACTTCGCTTCCGCTCAAATGAAGCCAAGGCACAGGATGCCGACTATGCCCGTAAGAAAGTGGAAGGGGGTCGCATGGTGAACTTGGCTGAGCTAGCCTTGTTCAATGTAGAGGGAGCATTTGGTGATATGGGGTGGCTCCCTGTCATCACATACGACGCGTGCACATGTCCCGACTTGGTACGCTAGTTCTATTGTAATCTCCAGGTGGTGGGGAATTACAATGACGTTGAGCACGGCCAGGAGTTGCGCATCACCAGCTACGTCAAGGGGGTGCACATCTCCTTTGATTATCGGCAGCTGGCCGATCCGTTGGGCATTACCTATGATGGCCCTATGGTGTACCGCGGCGCCGGAGAGCCACGCTTGTTGAGATGGAGATGAGAGAAGAGATCGACAACCGCCTGTCCCGTCCCGATAGATGGCGGATGAGAGCCCGCTACTTGCGCCCAGCTCCACGGGTCTTCTCGCAAGATTATCCAAAGATAATCTGATCCCGCAGAGTGGGCATTATGAGAGGGTGTCTCGCCTGACCCGGCTTCTTGATCTACAAGATCCGCACTCGCCACCGGTCCGCCTTCCTTACATCATCATGCGGACGATGATTAGTGCCACATTGTCCGGTCATAGGGGTAATCTACCCTATGGACGCATGATTATAGTGCTACCGAACCCGCCCGGGGGTGGATCCGGTAGATGAGAAGATCCAGAGAAGACCTTCTCGTCGCCTCTAGATTGGGAGGCTATCTGTAAGATGGGGCTGCGAGATGCAGAAGTTAGCGATGAGGAGAGGAACGCGATGGTGCGCCCTCATACTCGGATTGAGATGGTTGATGCTAAGGCTGCTGCTAGGGCTCATGGAGATCCGATCGACGATGACGATCGCCTGTATATGGATGTCGATGCGATACCACCGCCATCACCCACACATGCGACTGGAGTTGGTACATCTTCTGCGGCGGCCCCCGCACCGAGGCTGGTCCTTCTCACCGGGCTGATTCTTTACTTCCACCTTCAGCCATGATGGAGATGCCGTAGGAGATCAGGGATGCTCGGCGCAGATCTGATCTCGAGGATGGATGAGCCGTTGGCTGCTCTCAAGACGCATCGACGCCGGATGGGAGAGCTCCTAGAGGTGCAGCGCGCGACCGATCGAGGATAGCCGGTCTCACAGCCTAGTCTCCGGACGACCCGCACCCGTGTGGCCCGGTTGACTAGGGTCTATGCCGAGGACTATGACACGTAGGACCGTGAGGCACCGCCTCCTCCTTCGCCTCCGGCCTTCCCGATTGTACTTTACTTTTCTTGTACTACAGAGTAACTGTCCGGGTTGTGGACTGTACTCTGCTTTAGCGATATATATACATTTTGTTTCTCTTACTCATTGTATGTAACTTGTTTCCCCTTTAATAGATCCATTATTCTCTTTTTAATTTGGTTTCAATCATCACTTGTGCTTACAAAGGTGTTTGTATTAAAGCTTTTCATTTATCCTATCTCGGCTCACAATGGTCTTGAATGCGTGTCGGCTCGGCGGGCAAAGCCCGAGATGCTCGATACCAAGTTGTCACACCCCAATTCTGCACTGTCCCGAGCGGTGTGATGAACCGCTAAATAACCAACGGTTCAACCAGGATCTCTAATAGACCATCCCCGCGTTATCCAAACTTTACACACATCCACAATCATAATCAGAGTAAATACACAATAACGGAAATCTTATAAATAGATGAACAGAGAACTAAGATGATATTATTAATTTAATAGCAAATTATTCTGTATCAATCGGGACATAAGTAAATATCAATACAAATCTTTAATAAATCCAAATAAAGAAATCTATAAAAATATCTAATCAAATACACACGAGTTGCACTCACAAGAGGAGTCGTGTGTATCATCTTCGGCCCCAAAGATCCATTGCCGCTATATTCCCGCACGCAGACGCGTGTCATATAATCTTCGACCGTGTAACCTGCATCATCAACTAAAAATATTCGACGCCGAGGGGTGAGCACACAACACGGCTCGCTGAGTAGCCAAAACAATGCAACAATACATATGCATGCAAAAAGTCAATTTATATCTTTGGTCGGGTTTATAGTTTGCAATGTGCAATAGAAAGGTTGGGTGGTCAAAGGTTAACGTTTATTGACACCGCCTCTATACACAGGGTGTGGAAGCCCGCCCGAAGGTTAACGTTTATCGTCGTCCCCATCCACCCTACCATAACATTATACAACAAAGGTTAACGTTTATTGCTATATAATGCTATACCAACACGTAAGCCCCTGTTAGCGAGGGCTTGCAAACTGGGCTCGCTACTAACCAATCCTAATGCCAAACAGGGTATCCAAGGCCTCACCCCAAAGATCCCCTCGTAACATCCATAGAGATAGAGCTAAGGCCCCCGGTAGAGTCGAGACTACAAGGACCGAGACCACCTCCCCCGATACTCTACGACATAATAGTTCGGCTAAGGTAATGGCGATACGACGATGTCAATGCGCAAGATTTGAGTTAGAGATATAGCTAAAGTGCTGAGACCCGCCAAAGGTTAACGTTTATTGACGTTCTCATCACACCTCCCCCGATACTCGCCGCATCAAATACATCAACCACATACATACAAGCACATGCCTATTCCTATCATCATTATCATCATCATGTTATAACAATAAAGTAAATATGCATGAACAAGTAATAGAAATATTGGATGGCATGTTGTATGCACATTACAAACATATTCGCATAGAATCAAACATGGCATAGGACTCAAGAATAGAAAACAGTTTATTATTAATCAATTTAGTTTGGAGTTAAGGTTCCTCACCTTAGCTTGCTAAAAGATATTTTCCAAGCTTTAGAATCACCGTTATAATGATATTATATTGCTAGCAAACCTAACAAAGTCGATAGAATTTAATTAGAATTAATTCGGAATTTAAAACCATTCTGTCAACTGAGGGTCGATGCTAGGGTCGATGCTAGGTCGATGGGTCTATCGACCCTCCCCTCATTCCCCGACTTCCCGAATGCCGAGGGTCGATGGTCGAAACACCTAGGGTCGGATGGTCTATCGACCCCGGTGCGACCCTCGATGCACTCTCGGTCCAATTTCCACTTTTAAATCCACTCTTCGTGTTTGGGGTCCTTTGGCTTGCTTCCTACATTCATTCAACAGTCATTCCATGGTCTAGAACCATGTATAATCCATCTAAATAGTTTTTGTGCATCCTCCTATGGTTTCCCATGAAAACCTAACCATGGATGGATGGTTTGGGTTTCTCCGAAATCCTACACTCAACCATATCTAACCTAAGGTCTGTAGAAACTCATGGAATTAGTATCCATACCTGAGAAGATTAATCTTTCTCTCCGTAACTCTTCTCCTTTTGCTAAGTCTTCCTCCTTGTCTCCTTTCTTCCTCTTTTCCTTCTTCTCTCTTTCTCTCAATTCAATTAGGGTTGTGAAAGGAGTGAAAGTGGCTTAGGGACGTCCTTTAAATAGACTAGGAACATCCTAAATAAGTCCCATTGAGATTTGGAAAGAATCCCACTCGAAAATTAGGAAATTTCCTAATTTCTATATCCGTCAGAAACCGAGGGTCGATGGGAGGGTCGATGATCCCGTCGACCCTAGGGTCTTAAGCTGTCCGACCCTCCCTTAAAATCCGAGGGTCCGACATTCCCGTTTTTGGGAGGTCCGACCCTACTTGGCTGGGTATGCGACCCTCCCCTAAAATTAAGTGTTTTTGGGTCGATTTTATACCTGGATCTCGATCTCCATCACGCCCTTGGTCCACTTGACTCGACCATGATGGGTAAACCTGGTTCAAGGTGGTAAGACCGGGTTAGTTTGACACGGGTCCTTACGGATAAAAAGGCCCCGGCGGGGGCGAACCCCCGGTCTAAGGCCACCGGGCGGAGGGGAGACCACCCGATCCGATGGGCGGGGGGCGGAAGCACCCGGGGGGCGGGGGGGGCGGGACCACCTCCCTTGATGCCCTACGATGTAATAGTTCTGCTAAGGTAATGGGGATACAACGATGTTAGTGAGCAAGACTTGAGTAGAGATAGAGCTAGAGTTTGGTGACGAGGTCAAAGACCACCATGCCATGTCCTCCCCCTGATGCTCCACTAGCATCCAATACACCAACCACACACATATATTCACATGCCTGTTCCTAGCATCATCATCATCATCATCTCATCATGTTATAAATAAACGGAATTAAATATGCATGAATAGTAATAGTAGAAATATTGGATGACATTTGAGATGCACATTATAAGCATACAAGCATAGAATCAATCATGGCATTGGACTCAATAAAAATAAACAGTTTGTTATTATCCAATTAGTTTAGGTCTTGTTCCCTTACCTTTGATCGATGTTTGTTCTCTCCCAAGCTTTGGAAGTCACTTTGAAACTATTAAGAACCTAAATAATTAATGTATTTAAGTTAGGGTTCAAGTTTACCAAGTTACAGTAGTCAAAAACCTTGTTTGGTCTTAAAATATGCTTGTTGTTTTCCTACGGTCGATGCTATGGTCGCAATATATGCCATCGTAAGATATACGATCGATACCCTATGGTCGCATATGGTGCGACCGTAGCTGCGACCATATGGTTTCTGAAATCTTCCTTAATGCCTATGGTCGATGTGAGACCTACATGCAAATTTCGGGGACAAAATTTCTTTTAAGGGTGGGGGAGTTGTAAGACCCGCACTCCGTGAACCCGGTTTAAACCTTGATTTCATGTCGTAACAGGTCTTCCGATCATCACCGAGCCAGACGGTGACGAGCAGATGACAAACAGGTACGAAATCGGATCAAAGACGGTCAAATAATCATTATTTTATGTTGACCGGTCGATGATACCGGTCTTGGTATCGGTCGACCGGTCAGCTCTGCGCAGCAGACTACGGAGATCCAGAAATTGATCTCTGTGGGGCCCACTTTCCTAAACCCTAATACTTGGACCTTCCTAATCCTAATAGGGTTACTAAACCCTAATCCTAGCCTATATAAACACTCTTAAACCTCCTCAAATCCTTTCCATTATCTCTCACAAACCCTAGAGAAGAGAAGGAGGTTAGAAAGGAGAAGAAGCTAGGAAGAAGAAGGAAGTGCTGCCATTGTCGTTCGACGACGCTCACTTTACGCCAGTTGACGGTAAGTGTTTTAATCATTCTTCTTACTCTATGACTCTAGGATAGTTGTATGGGTGGATCAATACCATGCAATGTAAGTATTGATCTAAAACCCTAATTGGACATTAAACCCTAAGTTGCCGTCAAACCCTAGATTCAAGTTCTAGGATGATTATCATCGAAACTAGACTGGAATGAGTTGGAGATAACTCTAACTCAAAGCTCGGATTTAGAATGAATAGGAGAAACCCCCGAAATCCATGGAGAATGATCGACGGTCAAAAAACCCAAAGTATGGTCTTCCGGAGACATACCGGTCTACTATACCGGTTGCACCCGTGTGACCGGTATGTTGCCACCGGTACCTTCGGGGGCTGGTCCGTGGGGGACCGGCTGACCATACCGGTCGCCGGTTTTCCCCACGGAGCCGCGACCGGGTACATGCCACCGGTCAGCTCTGTGAGTGTATTTTTGTAACCTCGTTGGTTTTTCGACCAACGTATGCCCTAAAGAAACTATTCTAATTGAACCCTAATATTATGTAGGACTTTGTGATAGCATGTTTGGATCTTGCGATGTAGAGCAAGCTATCAAACGAGCATCAGGTAAGGGAATCTGACCTAAATCCTAATAATTAATGGACAGTAAATCGTTGTTAATAACTTGAATATATATGATGTGATGTTTGTGCATATTCACATGCCATCCTTTACTTTCCGTTATTATTATTGTTCATGCATGATAGGATGTGATTGTTAGGCATGTGATTTTTTTCGTTGGTGTGTGGAGTGGGGCATGGAGCCTGGGATCATTCCTCACACTGGCAATTTTGTAGTATTCTATCTTAACATGCTTCGTACGGGTGGGGCATCAGGGGAAGGTCGTGGTACGGTGGTCTCCGATGTTGATGTTGGCCTGGCCATGGTTATGTGGCACTGTGGTCTCCGAGGTCAACGCTGGCTTGTCCACGATGCTTTAGCTCTATCTCTATGCCGTAGGGAGTTATGTTGGGATAGGGTCAACCTGCGTATTGTTCTATCCTAGTGGGTTAGTTGCGGATAGGGTATCAGGGGAGCTTAGCTCTATCTCTATGCCGTAGACGGCTATGCTGGGATAGAGCCTACATTGATGACATATAGGATTATTGGTATGGGTAGAGCATCAGGGGAGGTACGGGGATATCTTAGCTCTATCTCTATTCCATGATGGGTGCATGTGGGCCAATGGTGGTGTGATCCATGAGGTGCCACACACTCGTGTATAGAGGTGCGGGGGCCACCAAACCTTTCTATAGCACATTGCAAACTTAAACCAGACCACAACATAAAATGTTTGTTACTCATGCATAATATTGTGAAACTGTCTGATTGTCTTACTGAGCTAAGTTGTGAGCTCACCCTTTGTGTTCACATTGTTTTTAGATATTGATGCAGGATACACGGTGGATGACTATATGAACGCTCCGGCGTATGGTGATGTTGCTGCTCTGGGTGTACAGGCAGGAGAGGACGAGCATGACGCTTCATGCGAGTGCCCTTTCTGCGTGTACCTGTGATTGATTTTATTTATTTGTTTCAGTTATTTTTGGTTGACTTTTAAAGAGATGTAATGATATTATATTTTATGATTGGATTTGAATAATGAGATATTTTATTTAATTTTTCAACAGATACTCAGTTCATTCTATTTAAAGACTTTCGCTGTATTATTTATATTCTGATTGTGGTTATGTGCAATGGTTTGTATGAGTGTACACGGTCTATTCGAGATCCTGGTGTGAACCGTTGGTTCAATGACGATTCACTCACACCATTCTGGTTGGTTCAGAATTAGGGTGTGACAACTTGGTATCAGAGCGCTCGGGCTCTGTCCACAGACCATATTGTACTTAACTAAGTCGATGAACTGAGATAGGAAAATTTAAAAATCTTAATATAAACACACCCTAAGCATTGTTTGATACCTGAGACGGACTAAGAAAGAGCATAATACACTATATTAAATATGGAATTTAATGATACTCATGCACTAGTTAGGGTGAACCATAAAACTTTCATTAAACGAAAAGAGAGTATCAAATGTACTAGTACTACAGGGTACAGTCCACAAACCGGACAGTTACCCTATTATATAAACAGTCAAAAGAGAAGAAAATAAAAGGGACAATCATGGGGTAGGGGGCCTAGGAGGAATAGGGTCCGCTATGTCATAATCTCGCTCGTAAGCGACCCTAAGCCAGTGTACCTGGTCCTGTGTCACCCGTAGGCTACGAGCCAGACGTCCCAACTCCTGACCCATCTCTCGCTGAGACTCTAGGATGACCCTCTGGGTGTCCCTGATCTCTGTGAACATGCTCAACACCGGGCCTGGAGGGGGATGAGACGGTCCAGCTATAGATGTAGACGGTGGTGCTGCAGGTATAGGCTGTGGAGTTGGCACTGGTACACCCTCTGCCCTATCATCGTCATCATCACTCTCAGCCTCTGCTGCATATGCCGCATTGGCTGCTGCTACTGCTGCTGTTGCGGCTGCTACCCTCCTGAGTGGGCAAGGGCGAGCCTCCAACTCGTCATCACTAACAGGCAGATTGTCCATTTGCATCCTCAGAATGGCATCTCAGTCGATGTCGGAGGTCATGGTATCCTCCACAGCCACCTCGCCTCTCATGCTCACTCGTAGGCGCCGAAGAAGAGTGGTGATGAGACGGCCATAGGGAAGGTTACTGGCCTGATCGGCCAGAGTCGCCTGATGCATGGTCCGGATGATGAGGTAAGGGAGAGAGACCCGCTCCCCTGTGCAGACGCAGTAAGTGATGTACTGAGTGAGCTGAGATAACTCACTGTAGTGGCCGCTCTGGGGCACAATGTTGTGCTGGATGATGTGGCTATAAACTCAAGCCAAGGGCTTCAGACTAGCAGCCTTCATAGGAGCCCCAGGATTCAGTATCTGCTCCGCTATCTCTCAGCGTAGATCCTCGCTCAGATAGCCCTTCACTTTTGGAGGGAAATACACTAGATCTCCGTCGTTGGGAACCCCTAACAGGTCAGCCAACTGATGAGTGTCAAAGGAGATATGGACGCCCTTAACGTAGCTGGAGATGTGCAAGTCCCTACCCTGATTGGGATCATTGACATCCCCATGGAGCTCTAGGTTGGCGTAGAAATGCTTAACCAGGTTGGGACGAGTGGTCTCAATGTAAGTAATGACAGGCACCCACCCAAGCCTGTCGAAAGTCGCTTGCACATTAAACCGGTGCAACTGCTCCAAGTTAACTCGCCGCCCAGATTCAATGTTTTTGCTATCAAACCATGGGAACCGGGCTTGTGCCTCCTCAGAACGGAACCACTGCTCGTCGAGTTGTGGAGCTGGTGGCTGAGGAGCACTCATGCCCGAGCCATGAGAACGCTTGCCAAGAGCACGTCGTGGAGCCATTTAAACTGCAAAACAAAAAGAAAACAAGAAGAAAAATGTTAGAAATTATCAAAATTTCGGCAAAGATAACGACAAGAATTGGGAAAAAGCCTCAAACTCACCCAAAAACTTGGGGAGGAGGACTTACGTAACCCCGCACTCTTTAAACAAATCAAACACAGGCAATTACAACAAGAAATTTCAGGAATTTAGGAAAAATCAAGAAATTTTGAAATTTTGAAAAAACTAGGTTAAAAATTGAAAAATTCGATTTTTCCAAAAACTGTTCGGTGGAACCTCAAATTAGTTGAGGGCTTTTGCTCTTAGGGGTCCCTAAACCCTTTCTAAGCCGAAGGAAAGAAGTTCCTACGGTTAGAATCTCTCAACCAAAGAAAAATAAAAAATTCTAGGTAAAGATGATATGGAAAAATTGTAAAAACTTGATAGAGAGGGAAGAGACTTACCTGGAGACGATATGCCGAGTCCGGATCGGAAGAAAATCACTCCTAGGGTGACCGGTCAGACTGTAGAAGCTCAGAAGCCAGAGGAGAAATGCCACCGGAGAAGAGAAGGAAAGAAAAAGTGAGATTTTTCTCACTTTTTCGCGATTTTAAAGCCTTTCTGGGCATACCGGGTCGATATACGGTCCGGTACCGCCGAATGGCTGCGACCGCTATGTCTCGGTCAGAATAAAATTCTGACCGGTCGACTATACCGGTCGCACCATTTTTCTACAGAGTGTCGACCGGTATGTTGCGACCGGTTAACACCAGAACAACCAGAAAAATTTTATAAAAACTTTAAAAAAAAAAATTTTGTAAATTGAAATTTTTACTTTACGACTGTTTCGCCTTATATTGTTCAAGACTAACACCACTACTATTGTTCTCATGTGTTATGTCTTCTTCTTAGATCCAAACAGAACAGTCTGAGATGGTAGGCAGAAACGGTCGTAGGGGCCGAAAGCGTCACCAAGCTAGGGTGCGCCTCGAGGAAGAAGAACAAGTAGAACCAGGCTATGTTAGAGAGCCAAGCCCGGTAGCTGAGGAAGAGCAGGTTCCAAGGGTACCAACAAATTTGTCTGGGCCTCCTCATAGGAATTCCGAGACAATTGTTACAAATCTGGTCTATCAAATGCAAGCTCGCCAGAAAGCATTCCCCGAGCGAGATGTTGAAGATGTTCAGGCCACCGGGTCCTGTTCCCACTGAAGGTACGTCTGAGTTTGGAGGGAATTATACTACATAGCCAATGCATGGTAGTCCAGGGCCGATGAGCCAAGCCCAGAATGTACCACCACCGCACCAGTTCCCGTCGTTTTCTGCTTATCAGGGAGCCTATCCGTATCCACCACCATGGTACGGAATGAATACACAGGGACAGCACGATCTGAGTCGGGCGGTGGACAAATTCCTAAAGTTGAAGCCTTCTTCATTCACAGGTAAGACAGGGAAACCATTGTGGCCAGCACAGTGGGTTGTAGAAATGGAGAAGAATTTCCGACTGATGACTTGTACAGAGGATGAAAAGGTCCTGTTTGCCACCCATATGCTGAAGGAAGATGTGAATGCTTGGTGAAATTCTACACGGGCATATCTGGAAACGAAGCATACATAGGTGGATTGGGAAGTGTTCAAGGTTGCCTTCTTCGATAAATATTTTTCGAAGAGTTTCAGGGATTAGATGGAGAGGGAGTTCCTTAATCTACGGCAGTCTCAGTCGACTATGGATGCTTACCAGCAGAGGTACGAGGAGTTATTTTTCTTTGCATCGGCAAGTATGCAAGAAGAAGAGACCAAGACACGTAGGTTCACCATGGGACTGTGTGGAGGCATCAGAGAGCATATATTGGGTCTGGACAAGAAAATTTACAATGAGGCTGTACAGGTTGCGAGAGTGATAGAATCCAGTCAGAGGGACAGCTTCTTTGCACAGAACAGGGGAATGAAGAGACCCGCTATTGAGGGTTCGAGTGACGATAACAATAGACCTTTCCGCCCATACAGGGCTCAGATCGCTACAGTGCCTGCAAGGAACAATACGGCACCACCTGTGCCACAGTTCGCTGGACACAACCCGAACATTAAATGTTTCAACTGTCAGCAAGTGGGTCATATTGCAAGGACCTGCACTCTACCTAGGAAGCAACCTCCCCAGCAAGGAAAAGTATTTGCGGTCACTACCGAAGAGGCAGCCGCATCACCTGATGTGGTCACTGGTATGACTCTATCCCTTACTATTTAGCTTACTATTTCATTGTGTGTAAGAGCATGTAGAACTAAGGGACAATAAAATTTCAGGAAATGTAAATGTAGCTCGTATACCTGCTAGAGTACTCTTTGACTTTGAAGCCACGCACTCCTTTGTTTCTATTTCCTTTAGAAAGCGAATGGAGTTACCAATCAAGCACTTGAACCCAAGCTTGATAGTTCACTCTCCGCTAGGAGTCGAAGTGGCTTTGACTGAATATTATGGACCATGTACAGTTTGTATTGAGGGCCGAGACTTAGAAGCAAGTCTGGTACTACTTGAGATGGCAGACTTTGATGTCATCTTGGGAATGGATTGGCTAGGCCATCATTCAGCTATTCTATTATGTGGTGAAAGGAAGCTTGTGCTTACAGACAAAAAGGGAAAGGAGTATAGCTTCACTGGGATCAAGTTACCTAGGAAGCGGAAGCTGATCCTCTCCGCCCTAAAAGCTAAGCGATGCTTAGAGAAAGGGGAGTGGGGTATCTAGTATCTGTAGTCGACATCACGGCGGAGTCACATAAGATGGAAGATATAGATGTGGTTCGAGAGTTCCCAGATGTATTTCCAGAGGAGCTTCCAAGTCTACCATCGGACAGGGCTACAGAGTTTGTGATAGACCTTATGCCAGGTTCGGCGCCGGTGTCTAAAACACCATACAGGATGGCCCCTACCGAGTTAAAGGAGTTGAAGACCCAATTACAAGAATTGTTAGATAAGGGTTTCATACGACCTAGCATATCACCTTGGGGAGCACCTGTATTATTTGTCAAGAAGAAGGACGAAAGTGTAAGACTATGCATTGACTACCGTGAACTGAACAAGTTGACGATCAAGAATCGGTATCCTTTGCCTAGAATCGATGATCTGTTCGATCAATTGCAGGGTGCAAAGGTTTTCTCGAAGATTGATCTCCGATCGGGGTATCACCAACTGAAGATCAAGGCCAGAGATATTCCGAAGACTGCTTTCAGGACGAGGTATGGGCATTATGAGTTTCTAGTTATGTCATTCGGGTTGACCAACACCCCAGCGTCGTTCATGAAACTGATGAACCGAGTGTTTCATGATATATTGGATACTTCGGTCATCGTATTCATCGATGACATATTGGTCTACTCAAAGGACATGGAGGCTCATACAACACATTTGAGGGCAGCCCTACAACGGCTGAGACAGGAGAAGCTTTATGCTAAGTTCAAGAAGTACGAGTTTTGGCTGAAGGAAGTGGCATTCTTGGGCCATGTAGTATTTGAAGACGGTATCAAGGTTGATCCAAGTAAGATATATGCTATAGTAGGATGGGAAGCACCAAAATCTGTTGCGGAGATTCATAGTTTCCTTTGGTTGGCTGGTTATTATAGAAGATTTGTGGAGGATTACTCTAAGATCGTTGTTCCACTCACCAGATTGACCAAGAAGGGAGAGAAATTCATATGGACAAATGAGTGCGAGAAGTGCTTTCAGACTTTGAAGTCAAGACTAGTCTCTGCACCTATCTTGACCATCCCAAAACCAAGCGTACCGTTTACTTTATATACGGATGCTTCAGGGTTGGGTATCGGATGTGTATTGATGCAAGGAGAACAGGTGATTGCTTACACATCAAGACAGTTAAAAGAGCATGAGAAGAACTATCCTACGCATAATTTGGAGTTAGCAGTGGTTATACATGCAATCAAGACTTTGAGACACTACTTGTACGGTGAGAAGTTTCAGATTAAGTTAGATCACAAGAGCTTAACTTATCTTTTCACTCAGAAGGATCTGAATATGAGACAGAGGAGATGGCTGGAGTTATTAAAAGATTATGATTGTGACATCCAGTATCATCCGGGTAAAGCAAATGTTGTGGCTGATGCCTAAAGCAGAAAGTGGGCATCGAAACCTGAGGCAGGACCAAGTAAAAATGTTGCATTATGTGCCACAGCATCAAGTTCAATTGAAGGCGAGGAAGAGTATATAATAGAGACTGCAGAAGATCCAGTCGAGCAAGGCTTAATTCATAAGTTCACCATGATGTTTGCAGCTTTGAAGATCTCACCGGATCTAGTTGATGAAGTCAAGGTAGCAATCCTACGGGATCCGCATCTCAAGACAATGCAAGAAGACTTAGAGAAGGGTACAAGCAATCCTGACTTTACCTTGGATTCAGACAAGGTACTCAGGTATCGTGGACGGCTATGTATACCTGAGAGTGAAGACTGCAATATCAGAGATCGAGTTATGACTGAAGCTCACTACACTCCATATTCGGTACATCCAGGAAGTACCAAAATGTACCATGATTTAAGAAGACTATATTGGTGGAGGGGTATGAAAGCAGATATAGCTCGTTTCGTGTTCCAATGTCTGAATTGTCAACAAGTTAAAGCAGAAAGGCAGAGACCCACAGGTTTGCTGCAACCATTACCAGAACCTGCATGGAAGTGGGATTGCATTACTATGGATTTCGTCACTGGCCTACCTTTGACACCAAGGTTAGTGGATGCAGTTTGGGTAATAGTAGATCGACTCACCAAGACAACTCGATTCATTGCAGTCAGACCTCAGTATACCATGGAGAAGCTGGCCAAGCTATATGTAGCTAATATAGTCAGACTCCATGGTGTCCCAGAGAGTATAGTATCCGACAGAGATCCCCGTTTCACATCAAAGTTCTGGGAAAGGATTACCGAAAGCTATGGGAACGGTTGAAGTTCAAGTACAGCTTTTCATCCTCGGACGGACGGGCAAGGTAACGAACTATTCAGATTTTAGAGGATATTCTCTGAGCTTGTGCATTAGACTTCAAGGGAGCTTGGGACGAGAAACTATCACTTATCGAGTTTGCTTATAACAACAGCTATCAGGCTACAATTCAGATGGCTCCATATGAAGCACTCTATGGGAAAAAGTGTCGAACACCTCTGTTATGGAACGAGGTGGGAGAAAGAAGAATTGTAGGACCAGAGTTTGTCAAAGAAACTTGTCGAGTGATTGATCAAATCAAGGAGAGAGTAAAGATAGCTCAAGTTCAACATAAGCACTATGCGGATAATCGACGTCGAGATCTGGAGTTTGCAGTGGGTGACAAAGTATTCTTGAAGATATCACCGGTGCGAAGTCTAAAAATGGTTTGGTAAGAAGGGAAAGCTATGCCCCAGATATGTGGGACCATACGAGATATTGGCTAGATATGGTAATATAGCATATCAATTGGCTCTACCACCATCTATGTCAAGCGTTCATAATGTGTTCCATGTATCGTTATTGAAGAAGTATGTCAGGGATCCATCACACATCTTGACAGAAGACCCCCCAGACTTGACTGAAGACTTAACATTTGAAGTGGTGCCTATGATGCTCTCAATCGAAAGGTACAGTAACTTCGAACCAAGGATATCCATTATGTGAAGGTGCATTGGAGAAGCCAAAATGTCGAAGAAATTACTTGGGAAGAGGAGAGCGCGATGAGGAAGGAGTACCCTAACCTTTTCGACGATCAAGGTACGTTCAAATTTCGAGGCCGAAATTTCTTTTGAGGGTGGGGTAGTTGTGAGACCTACATGCAAATTTCGGGGATGAAATTTCTTTTAAGGGTGGGGGAGTTGTAAGACCCGCACTCCGTGAACCCGGTCTAAACCTTGATTTCATGTCGTAACAGGTCTTCCGATCATCACCGAGCCAGACGGGACGAGCGGATGACAAACATGTACGAGATCGGATCAAAGACGGTCAAATAATCATTATTTTATGTTGACCGGTCGATGATACCGGTCTTGGTACCGGTCGATCGGTCAGCTCTGCGCAGTTGACTACGGAGATCTGGAAATTGATCTCTGCGGGTCCCACTTTCCTAAACCCTAATACTTGGACCTTCCTAATCCTAATAGGGTTACTAAACCCTAATCCTAGCCTATATAAACACTCTTAAACCTCCTCAAATCCTTTCCATTATCTCTCACAAACCCTAGAGAAGAAAAGGAGGTTGGAAAGGAGAAGAAGCTAGGAAGAAGAAGGAAGTGCTGCCATTGCCGTTCGACGACGCTCACTTTACGCCAGTCGACGGTAAGTGTTTTAATCATTCTTCTTACTCTATGACTCTAGGATAGTTGTATGGGTGGATCAATACCATGCAAAGTAAGTATTGATCTAAAACCCTAATTGGACATTAAACCCTAAGTTGCCGTCAAACCCTAGATTCGAGTTCTAGGATGATTATCATCGAAACTAGACTGGAATGAGTTGGAGATAACTCTAACTCAAAGCTCAGATTTAGAATGAATAGGAGAAACCCTGGAAATCCATGGAGAATGATCGACGGCAGTCGAAAAACCCAAAGTATGGTTTTCCGGAGACATACCGGTCGACTATACCGGTTGCACCCTATGTGACCGGTTTGTTACCACCGGTACCTTCCGGGGGGCTGGTCTATGGGGACCGACTGACCATACCGGTCACCAATTTTCCCCACAGAGCTGCGACCAGTACATGCCACCGGTCAGCTCTGTGAGTGTATTTTTGTAACATCGTTGGTTTTCCAACCAACGTAGGCCCTAAAGAAACTATTCTAATTGAACCCTAATATTATGTAGGACTTTGTGATAGCACGTTTGGATCTTGCGACGTGGAGCAAGCTATCAAACGAGCGTCAGGTAAGGGAATCTGACCTAAACCCTAATAATTAATGGACAGTAAATCGTTGTTAATAACTTGAATATATATGATGTGATGTTTGTGCATATTCACATGCCATCCTTTACTTTTCGTTATTATTATTGTTCATGCATGATAGGATGTGATTGTTAGGCATGTGATTATTTTCGTTGGTGTGTGGAGTGGAGCATGGAGCCTAGGATCATTCCTGACACTGGCAATTTTGTAGTATTCTATCTTAACATGCTTGGTACGGGTGGGGCATCAGGGGAAGGTCGTGGTACGGTGGTCTCCGATGTTGATGTTGGCCTGGCCATGGTTATATGGCACTGTGGTCTCCGAGGTCGACGCTGGCTTCTCCTAATGCTTTAGCTCTATCTCTATGTCGTAGGGAGTTATGTTGGGATAGGGTCTACCTGCGTATTGTTCTATCCTAGTGGGTTAGTTGCGGATAGGGTATCAGGAGAGCTTAGCTCTATCTCTATGTCGTAGACGGCTATGCTGGGATAGAGCCTACATTGATGACATATAGGATTGGTTAGTTGCGAGCCCAGTTTGCAAGCCCTGGCCAGTAGGGGCTTAGGTACTGGTATGGGTAGAGCATCAGGGGAGGTACGGAGATATCTTAGCTCTATCTCTATTCCATGATGGGTGCATGTGGGCCAATGGTGGTGTGATCCATGAGGTGCTACATACTCGTGTATAGAGGTGCGGGGGCCACCAAACCTTTCTATAGCACATTGCAAACTTAAATCAGACCACAGCATAAAATGTTTGTTACTCATGCATAATTTTGTGAAACTATCTGATGGTCTTACTAAGCTAAGTTGTGAGCTCACCCTTTGTGTACACATTGTTTTTAGATGTTGATGCGGGATACATGGTGGATGACTATATGAACGCTCCGACGTATGGTGATGTTGCTGCTCTGGGTGTACAGGCAGGAGAGGACGAGCATGACGCTTCATGCGAGTGCCCTTTCTGTGTGTCCCTGTGATTGATTTTATTTATTTGTTTCAGTTATTTTCGATTGACTTTTAAAGAGATGTAATGATATTATATTTTATGATTGGATTTGAATAATGAGATATTTTATTTAATTTATCAACAGATACTCAGTTCATTCTATTTAAAGACTTTCGCTGTATTATTTATATTCTGATTGTGGTTATGTGCAATGGTTTGTATGAGTGGACACGGTCTATTTGAGATCCTGGTGTGAACCATTGGTTCAATGACGGTTCACTCACACCATTCTGGTTGGTTCAGAATTGGGGTGTGACAGTCGATCCTCTGGTCATGCTGGTCATGCTATGGTCGACCGTAGCTGCGACCTTGAGATTTCTAGTCATAGTCTACATGCAATTTGAGTTCTTCCTAGGTCAATTCTTCTTATCTTCAATGGAGTTTATTCTAAAGTCATCCTATGGCCATCATTAGTAGTTTCTTACCAACCCTAATCATCGAATTCACTCCTCATGGTTCTCCTTGGGATTTTCTCAAGGAAATCACATGGATCATAATAGGTTGATATTGCCTATCTTCCATAGAAGTCTTATTCCATAGAGTTTACATCTCCAGGGATTAGGTTCATACCTTTACCTGTTGTAGAGAGATAAAACTCTTCTCGGCAAAACCTTCATCTCAGCTTTCTTCTCTAAATCTCCTTCTCCTTCTCTTATTCTCTCTCTTTCTCTTTTAGGTTTAGAGTTTCAATATGGGTTCTAAAAGAGTGAGACAGGATAAGGAACATCCCTTATATAGAGGAAAACTCTCCATATAGAGTCCTCTTTCAATTAGGAAAGAAATCCCTCAGTTTAGGAAAGTTTCCAAAACTCGGAGTCTGTTCTGGGATCTCACGATCGATCATACGATTGCATAAACCGTCAACCATAGGGTCGAAATCATCAACCGTGGGGTTCATTGTCTGAGATTTTTGTTTCTTTCCTTATGGTCGACCATACCTAACTAGATATTTGGCCATATTCGACCATAGGTATGTTTTTAGTATTTTTAACTTGATTCTCATACCTGGTTTGTGATCTATCTTCACACGTTCGGTCCACTTGGTCCAGGAATGATGGAATGACCTAGCATGACACAGTTAAACCAAGTTAGTAGAGTGTGGGTCTTACACTCGGAGTTTGATTTGGGGTCTCACAGTCGATGGCTACGGTCGCAGAACCCATTGACCATAGGGTCCTGGATCCCTGATCTTCATTCTTACCATATGGTCGACCATACCTATCCAGGTATCCGACCATATGCATACAGTTTTGGGTGTTGGGTCAATTTTTATACCTGGTTTGTGATCCATCTTCACACGCTCGGTGCACTTGGTTTAGGAATGATGGGAAGACCTGGCACGACACGGTTAAACCACGTGAGTGGAATGTAGGTCTTACAATACCTTCTCTGGAACCTTCTCGAGAGTGTGTGGTCTATCATGTGTGCCTTGTGTAGTCGACCCTAGCTACGACCATAAGATTTTTTGGTCGACTTTCACTCTCAATCCTGTCCCTTCATGTTTTGATTTCTAGGCTTATCATTAGGGTCCTTCCTATGATTGATCTACGGCCTTCAATTCATATTTAACATAATCATTCACCCTAATCTACTCTTCATAGCTCCTTCTTGAGTTTCATCCATGGATCTCATGGTTGAGATCCTACCTTGACTCAACATCTCAATTATGACCTATTCTAGACATCCTACTGGTATAGAGAATGGTTCCATACCTTAAGCTTGCTGGAGAATCAGAGCTTTCTCTGTAATGCCTCCTCTTAGCCTTTCTCTTTTAAATCTCCTTCTCTTCCTACTTCTCTCTTTCTCTCTCCCTTTCAAATTTGGGTTCTAAAAGAGTAAAAGAGGCTAAGGAACGTCCTTTATATAGAGGAAAACCTCCATATAGAGTCCCACTTTAATTAGGAAAGAAATCCCAAGGTTTTGAAAAGTTTTCAAAACTCGGAGTCGGTCATGACTTCGTGGGGTCGCATGTGGGGTCGCAGAATCCGTCAACCATACATCCTAAATATGCTACCATACGTCCCAGCATGGAGTGCTCTTATTTTTCTGAGGTGTGGTCGACCATACTTGCTTAGGTATGCGACCACATGCCCCTAATTACTGATTTTTAGTTTGATTTACGTACCTAACCTTGTGGTTCCTTTACGCACTTGATTCGCTTGATCCGACCATGATAGTAAGACCTGATACGACATGGTAAGATCGGGTTAGTGAAGTGCGGGTCTTGCACCACCACACTAATAGCTTGATGTCTAAAGGTCTTAGGGGCACATTTAGTTTATTTCTAAAAGACACAGATACAAAAGAGTGGGTGGATCTAAAGTTGAAAGGTACTCTAGTGGGTATGCCAGCTATAGGTACGATACCTATGATCTTACCTAGTTTAGTCTATATGCTCACACCGGGTATTGTAAAAATGAAAGGTCGGGTCATACCTGTGACAACATCTGGTGATGCTACAGTGTTTTTGAAAGTCAAGGCAAAAACCTTCCCTAGCTGCAATTGCTTCCTTGGTTTAGGGAAGTCCCTTCAATAGTGCCCTATTTATTCACAATTGAAGCATTAAACTCCAGCATTCCTTTGCTTTTGTTGAAGTTGAGCCGGCTGGGTAGTCTTGATTGCAGCATTGAAGCCTTGGGTCCAGAATGGTTTGTAGGTCTTTGAGTTTCCTCCATTGAATGAGTTTCCATTAGGCCTCTTAATACCCCTGTATTGAGCAAAATAGTTCTCCTTCTGACTTGACTCCAAAACTCGAGCAATCTATACTGCTTCATTGTAGATCTTCTTTTCTAGTCCCAAAACGTATTTACGAATACTTTCCTTAAGTCCCATGAAGAACCTTCGGGTTTTGGTATCCTCTTCTTGCATACTAGTAGGAGCAAAGAAGAACAACTCTTCATAATACTGTTAGTAAACATCTATAGACATCTGACCTTGATACAGACTTAAGAATTCTTTCTCCATCTGATCTCTGAAGCTTTTAAGAAAATACTTCTCAAAGAAAGTTTCTTTGAAAATTGCCCAAGTCAGATGGGTGTGCTTGGCCAAAAGATAACTCTTAGTGGACTTCCACCAATGATGTGCATCACCTTTAAACATAAAAGTTGCACATAGTACCTTCTCATCTTCTGAAATAGTCATCATCATGAAATTCCTCTCTATTTTATCAATCCATTGGGCTGGTCATAATGGGTTTGATGGCTTGCCTGTGAACTCCTTTGATTTTATTTTTGGGAAATTTTTTATTTTTGGGAAATGCTCTATCAGCCTAGAGTGGTTAAGCTGATTTTGTGCATAATAACCATTTACAGGTGGCTGATTCTGGTAACTTCCTTGGTTGTTCACGCCTTGTTGTACTCTAAAATTCTGCACTAAGGTGTGCATCACTGGAACATGCTGTGTTGTGAGCACGGTGTTATTTTCCATTGGTGCGATGGGCACCGTGTTATCAACAATGGGTGTTGGAGGCACAACGCTACTACCCATTGGTATCGTGCTAGTCTGATTGGGAGGTGTTGGTGTTGTATTTATAGCTGGAGGTGCGATTCCCAGTGTAGCCTACATATTCATCTATAATTGTTGTAGGTCCTATACTTGTCATGCTAAATTCAATACAATAGTAGCCAGATTAGGTAGTGGTCTTGGCAGGTTAGTTGGAGTAGCCTGATTGTTTTTACCCTGAGGTATGTTATTCTAGTTCTCATTGTTTCTTGCTTGTTCTTCAGGGTTTTAATTGGCATTTCCCATTTCAGATGGTGGTGGAATCGGGCTACGACCTCTATGACTAGCTCTACGAGTACGGCGAGCAATCTCAGATTATCGACTGATGAACTGTCTGCATAGCCAATAGATGTAAGAGGATATACAAAAATGGCAGTTCTTAAGGTTAGTCACATAGAATCATATTGAAAATCCCAAAACGAGCAATTTTTAAAAATTTCATAGCATTTATAGCAAAATTTCTTTGTGTAGTCGACCTTGAGTGGTCGTGCAAAGAGCGTTCACTCATGCGTCCACACAAACCCTATAGCAGAGTCTGAGAGTCTATGGACGTCTGTGTGGTTGACAAGTTTTGCGACCACACAACCCGAAATTTGGCTTTTTAAGCAAAAATCAAGTTGGTTTTCTACATTTCCTTGTCTTCCACTGAGCTCCAACTCCACTCACCTCCACTGAGTTGCTACAGTGCTTCCACACAACTTCCTTGCTTCCACCATTGAGTAACGACTTCCAAACTTCTTCCAAAAGGTAACGTCTTAATCCCTTACTCTCCTTTGGAATTTTAGACATAGGCTGTGTTGTCTTTTACTTGTTTTATCAAATTAAATTTGATCATAAAAATTTCATTTTTATTAAGTAGCATTGTTGTTGGGCATGCTAAGAAGCAAAGCCCTCAACTTGTTTGGGATTTCGTTTGTTGGTTTGGAAGGAATCCCAAAAAGTCATGTTTTGCCCTAGAATTTGAGGTTTTTCTCTAATTTTCAAATTTTTTTAAAATTCCTCGAATTAAATTTAATTCCTTGGTCATAGAGCATTGTTAAGCATGTATGGTAGTGCTTCCCTTGACGTAAGTCCTCTAGTCCAAGTAACTGGGTGAAAATGAGGCTTTTGGCCAAATCATGCCGTTATAATGTCGAAATTTATAAAATTTCCTTTAACTAATAGTTTGTTTTATTGGTTTGTATTTCTTGTAGTAAACATGGTTTGCACCAAGGTTCCTCGGATTCATGATGCCATTTGCTTCAGGTCAGTTGAAGCCAAGACACAGTACCCTTGATTTTGGGCCAAGAAAGTGGAAGTGGGCCAGTTTGTGGATTTTCCCAGCCTTGCCCTCTTTGATGTCGAGAACGCCTTCTCACTATGGGTTGGTTCCCAGTGATACAGTACCAAGGGTCTACTTGTTCGGACCTGGTAAAGCAATTTTACTACAACCTCAAGGTTGAGGGTAATCCAGAGGACTGTAAGCACCCCATTTTTGCCACCCTCTGCATAAGTGAACCAATATGGCAGGTTTCTGACCTTTAACCCGAAGGTTGGTGATTCTCTAATGAACCCCATAGTAGGGTCATAGGATATTACCTACTTGGATGAATAGGTCGTGAAATTATCTTCGAAATGAGACTGGAATCATCAAATTCTGACATCAAACAAGGAAGATATCGTAGTTTGAAAATGCAAGGGCATTTACGTAATTATCGTATCATGCATGCATTATCATTCAAACTTTAAGACATCATATCTTGGTCATCTGATATCGGAATCAGATGATTCAAAGGCCAATATTCCTTATTTTCAGTCCTCTTCAAAGTTGACGTAAAAAATCCCAGTTAGAAGTTACCAGTGGGTCCCATGCAAGATTACACATGAAAATGGTTATTTAATCTTCAAAAATTCATAAGTTGGCCATTTCATTTTCAAATGAGATGATTCAAGCTCCAATATTCCTTATTTTTAATGTTCTACAAAGTGAACATAGAAAATTTGGAATAGATGCTATCAGAAAATTCTATATGGAAGGGTGACAGAAATGGATTATGAAATGTCAACCTTAGTCCAAACCAGCTTAATCTAGCTTAGTCTAACTTAGCTCGGCCCAGCTCAGACCAATCCAGACCAAGTTAAGTCAGTCCATATGCATGCATTTCTTTTATATATGTATAATGTATAATATATTATTCTATATAATACATATATATATCTTATGGATATATTATATGTATTAATACATTTATATATATATATATATATATATATATATATATATATATATATATATATATATATATATATGTATATATATGTATATATATATATATATATATAGATATACATATCTTATGGATATATTATATGTATTAATACACATACATATGTATATATATATATATATATATATATATATATATATATATATATATATATATATATATATATATATATTAAGAAAGAGAGAGGAAAGTGGGGGGGGCGTGGGGAGAGGGAGAAAGAGAGGCCATAGGAAAGAGAATGGGAGAAAGAAAAAAAGAAAGAGAGAGAAATAAAAGAAAAAAAAAAAAAGGGGGAAAAGATTTTTTTTTTCGGTCTTTTCTAGAAAGAGAAAACGTGAAAGAGAGAGGAGAAAGAAAGAAAGAAAAAGGAAGGAAAGAAAAGGAAAGAAAAAAAAAAAAAAAAAGAGAAAAAGAAAAAAAAAAAAGAAAAGGAATTTTTTAAAAAAGAAAAAGGGGAAAAGGAGGGAAAAAGAAAAAATGAAGGAAAAGAGAGGAAGAAGAAAAGGAAAGAAGAAAGAAAGGAAAGAGAGAAGGATTTTCCTAGAAGAAGGAATTAGAAAGGAAAGAAAAAGAGGGAAGTTAGAAGAAGAAGAAAAGGAAAGAAAAGAAGAAGAAAAACGGGGAAGGAAGAAAAGAAAGGAAAGAAGAGAAAAATGGAAAAAAAAAAGATTTTCTAGAAAAAAGAAGAAAGAGGAAGGAAGAGAGAAGAAGGAAAGAGGAGGACAGGATTTTCTAGAAGAGGAGAGAGATAGAGAACATGTGGAATGGAGAAGGAGAGGAGGAGAAAAGGAAGGAAAAGAAGAAAGGAAAGAAGAAAAAAGAAAGAAAAAAGAGAATTTTCTAAAAAAGAAGAAAGGAAAGAAGGATCTTCTAGAAAATGAGAGAAATAATTATAAATAGCAGAAGAGAAGAGAGGAGGGGGGGTCTTTTTTTCAGACCATAGAGAGATAAGAACGTGGGTGAGGGGAGAGAAAACATGAGTGAGAGAGGGGGAGCCGGAGAGAGGGAGAAAGAAAGAGAGAGAAAAGAGAAAAGAGAAAAGAGAAGAAGAAAAGAGAGAAAAAGAAGAGAGAAAGAAGCAGAAGAGAGGAGAATGAGGATTCACATTCAAAGGGGGTTGATACAATCTCCAATCACCCTTCATCAATGGTTTCACTCGATTTGAGTCCAAGGTTAGTACTCTAAACAAATTTATAGGTCGTTATAATGCTCGAATGCCAATTTTGCTTGAAAAAGACTAATTTCCATGAAATCTCAATCATGAATGCTCTATTACATGCTTGTTAATGTTAGGATGCCTATGTCTAATATTTTTCATGAATTATAATTTGTCTAAGCTATTCAATGATGAATTTTTGAATGATATACAATGATGTTTGATTTTTTTGCAAATTTCATAAAGTGGTTTTCTGATCTGAAAATTCCAGATTTAGGGTTCAAAATTAGGACGTACATCATATGTATTTTTTCTAAGATTTTGAAGCCCAAAATTTTATGAGAGTCTCTCTGATATGTTAGAAGACTACCCTAAAAATTTCGTTCCATTTGGAATTGGGAAAATATATCAAAAAATTTGTCTTTGACATTGCTATTTTTCTCGGATGTAATGCAATCCTCCATCAGAAAGTCTCTAGACAAAGGCCTTATGGCCATAATCAGAAAATCCACTTGACATGAACTTTTTAGACATGAAAGCCTTCTAAAAAATGGCACTGGTTTCATATTTTTCCATTTTTTCTTGAATTGATATCAATTTTTAAGTGCATAGTGCTCTGATTTTAAATCTGTCATGATGTACTGATTTGCATGATTGAAAAGAGTCATTCTTTACAAAGAAAATATACTGTTTTAACTTGTTTTTCTTAATGAAATTTTAGATCAGACAGTTATGTACATAGACATATGTCTGTATTTAATTTTCATTAAGAATATAATTTTATTTGGAATTTATGGTGCAACTGGTCAAAAATCTGGAACAGATTTGACCAGTGCACATGGTCGGTCTTAGGGCATATCTTTGACCTATTTTTTCTTTCTGTTGGGATTCAAATCCTTCATATGAAATATAATATATTAAGTCATCTTTCTATGAAAAAAGTTGAGCTTGATTTGAGTTTCGAAAGACCTACTTATGGTCATTCTTGTATAATGTGATAAATCTGAATACAGTTCATAGTTTTGTCCATTATCTGGAACCTTGTGTCACAATTTTCACAGTTTTGAGTCATTAATCTTTCCAAATTTCTTCATAAAAATTATAATTTTTTCAAAGAACATTGAACATATGTTTGTTTTGATAATTTTGCACTTCTCAAAAAAAATTTCATTGATGTCTCATTCATTATAACATCAATGATTGTTTAAATAAATTCTGTCATATTTGGATAAATGGCTATATTTGGAGCATTCATATGCTTTGTTTGGATTGTGCATACCATGTTTGCCACATTCCATGTATTGCTATTTTTGGTAGAATAGATAAATTTTTACCATATTTTAGTAAAATTTTAATTTTTTTTAAGTCTTACTATGCTTAGAAAAATAGCATATAAGATCTTTTTTTTTTTTGAAAAATTCATGTCATATATGCATTCTATGATTGGTACTTACCATATTGATATATAGATGCATATTAGATCTTGCATATTAGATCTTGCCATATTTAGATGCTCATTTCCATATTTGGATGCTCATTGCCATATTTGAATGCTCATTGTCATATTTGGATGCTCATTGCCATGTTTAAATGCTCATTGCCATGTTTAAATACTCATTGCCATATTAGAAATTGCCATGCTTAGAAAGGAGCAAAAAAAAACAATAGAGATCCATATAGGCTCTTGCCTTATTTGCAATACATGTCATATTTGAGAGATTTTAAACAATCTTACTAAATGTGAATTTCTTGCCATAAATGTTTTATATGCCATATTTAGATAGAATATTCTATTTTGGGCAATAATTTAATTTATGCAACACCCTAGTTGAACTGCCATATCTATACACCTAGCAAACATATTAAGTGTGGGGACGTGCATTTAGGCACCCACATTCTTGGGAAGGGCATAATGGGAATAATAAAAATCTTAATAAAGAAAGAAAAATGCTTTGCCAAACCTTCCAAAATTATAATTCAGGATGAAAAGGGTAATTTAGGAGGATTTTGCCCCTCGATAAACCATAAACCTAGAATAGGTTTTAAACCCTAAACCTAGAATAGGTTCTCAATCCCAAACCTAGAACAGGTTATTCCCCAACCCGAACTACGTGGATTCTGATTTCTAGGTCAAACCCTAGGATACGTAGGCCATTTGGGAGAAACCCAAATTCGGATCCACAATTTAGTCCACTCGGACTATCCATAGATCCACTAGGATATCCCCCATATTTTAACCCAAATAGGGTTATCCATACCTTAGTCCACTCGGACTATCCATAGATCCACTAGGATATTTACCCACATTTTAACCCACATAGGGTTATCTATATTTCAACCCGATAGGGTTATCCACATTCCAACCCAAATAGGGTTATTCTTAGATCCACTAGGACTATCATCGCCCACTTGGACTATCCGGATCCTAACCCAAGGGTTTTCTCAACCTTTCAAGCAAAACTTCAACGAACAATGAACTTAATCATGCACAACATAAATCACATCCATAAACTTTAATCACACCTGAACTACGATGGTGAACCTGATTTTTGGAATAATTCCGTAATACGTAGGCAATCTGATGGATACAGATTCGGTTCAATGATATCAAACCACTTGGTAATTTTAATTTTTTTTTCGAACTACGTGGATTCTGATTCCTAGGGCAAACCCTAGGATACGTAGGCCATTTGGGAGAATCCCAAATTCGGATCCACACCTTAGTCCACTCGGACTATCCATAGATCCACTAGGATATTTATCCACACCTTAGTCCACTCGCCTATCCATAGATCCACAGGATATTTATCCATATTCCAACCCAAAAAGGGTTATCCAAATCTTAGTCCACTTGGACTATCCATAGATCCACTAGGATATTTATTCACATTTTGACCCACATAGGGTTATCCACATTCCAACCCAGAATGGGTTATCCATATTTCAACCCAAATAGGGTTATCCTTAAATCCACTAGGACTATCTATCAGTCCACATGGACTATCCAGATCCTAACCCATAGGGTTTTCTCAGCCTTTCAAGCATAAATTTCAACTTGAACAATAAACTTAATCATGCACAAGCATAAATCACAGCCATAAACTTTAATCATTCCTGAACTACGATGGTGAACCTGATTTTTGGAATAATTCCGTGATACGTAGGCAATCTGATGGATACAGATTCGGTTCAATGATATCAAACCACTTGGTTTGGTTTGGTTTAACAAATAGAGTCTAGCATAGGAAAGGTATAGGAAACCGATTTCGATCGGGCGGTTTGGGTGCCTAACCCCTTCCCATAACCGTAACCTGACGCTTACCCAATCTCTGATGGACCAAGAAATCCAATCTAAGGGTCATGAGTCAATCGAAGTCTTACCTTGGGGTGAGATTTCACATTTCTAAGGTCCTAGACCTAAATCTAGGTGGCGACTTCTAAAGATTTCCATCTTTGTCCTCACAGTGGCGACTCCACTGGGGATATAAATGTCAAACTCCTAAATGTGTGAATTGGATGCTAGATTTTAGGATACTATATTTATGCTTGTATATTATTGCTTTGGGGGGAATGGGTTTAGTCACACATTCGTGCGAGTAGCCGAACCGGGTCCCATGCATATGGGGCAGCCCGCTAGGCGAAACACACAGCCTTGGCCTGTACTTTATGAGACCACGACCGGCGAGTAGCCTCTAACGAGCGTTTCTTGGGTCCACCTAGGAATGCGTTATGCTACTCCCGTCGCTTGGATCCTTGCAACATAGTATATAAAGGGATTGGGGGCCCATTATTCATCAAGCATTCGGTGATAGGTTACCCCATCCTCGTCAAGGTGGCCTTTTCTGTCCTAACCCAGTTTGAGCCACATGTATGTTATTTTTGGTCCATTTTTGAACCAACATGGTAAAATCCACTCGATCATAATATTTACGTCCGAGACGTCGAAGTTCTGCCCGTTTTTGTCCTTGACTTGTCAACATGTTTGGATCCACACTTGAGTATTCTTGTCTCTCACTTGTTGGGAGCGTGAGGGTTACGTATACCCGCATACACATTAGTGTGGGCGGTCTGTACACGCCCTCCATCGTACAAAGCTCACTGTGTTGACCGTTCAATATTGATACATCAATCTCAAAAATGATTAGAAAATCTTCGTCATGGCATAGATACTATGATCAAGTAGAAATTTACCGGTTTTTTCATCTATGAACCGTTTTTGCTAACCATCCCTAATAAGGACGACGGATTAATATATCCATTTCAATTTCATCGAATTCGGTAATCCAATTGGCCAGACCTTGGTACCACTGATTATCCATTTTAGAATCATGAGGTCCCAAGACTGAACACATGGCTTAATCAAATTCAATTAAATTGACTTGGATAATGTTTACCCAATCGCCCTTATGAGGGATCTAACTCTTGTTTGGTTGAGTCATCCTTGATTATGCATGTGACTTCTACTCCTCTAGATGTCTAGAATCTCAATATTCCTCCATTGGATTTCAATGCCTTTGGAAAAGAGAATCAAACTGCAACTATATCCACCTTTTTAGGGTGAGAGGCCCCTACAATTAGGGAATTGTCTTGATCTCCCACTTTGAGATCCATCCATATTATCTTTCTAAATGAATCAATGGAAGTCATGAATCTAGATCTTGATTGAACATCAAATTTTGTAAGAAAGAAGGAAAGATTCAGCCCCTAGGCAAATCCAATCATAGTTCTCGATTCATCTCTGAATTAAGGAAAGATTCAGCCCCTAGGCAAATCCAATCATAGTTCTCGATTCACCTCAAAATTAAGGAAAGATTCAGCCCCTAGGCAAATCCAATCACCATTCTCGATTCATCTCTGAATTAAGGAAAGATCAGCCCCTAGGCAAATCCAATCACTTTCTCAATGTACCTTAGAATTAAGGAAAGATTCAGCCCCTAGGCAAGTCCAATCATAGTTCTCGATTCACCCCTGAATCAAGGAAAGATTTAACCCCTAGGCAGATTCAATCATAGTTCCCCGATTCATCTCTGAATTAAGGAAAGATTCAGCCCCTAGGCAAATCCAATCATAGTTCTCAATTTATCTCAGAATTAAGGAGAGATCCAGCCCCTAGGAAAATCCAATCATAGTTCTCGATTCATCTATGAATTAAGGAAAGATTCAGCCCCTAGGCAAATCCAATTATTGTTCCCTATTCACCTTTGAATTAAGGAAATATTTAGCCCCTAGGCAAATCCAATTATTGTTCCCTATTCACCTCTAAATTAAGGAAAGATTCGGCCCCTCGGCAAACCCAATTATTGTTCCCTATTCACCTTTGAATTAAGGAAAGATTCAGCCCCTAGGCAAATCCAATTATTGTTCCCTATTCACCTTTGAATTAAGGAAAGATTCAACCCCTAGGAAAATTCAATTATTGTTTCCTATTCACCTTTGAATTAAGGAAAGATTCAGCCCCTAGGCAAATCCAATCATCGTGTTTCTTATTCCCTTTGAATGAAGGAAAGATTCAGCCCCTAGGCGGATTCAATCACGTCCGGTTCTTCTCAAAAAAAAAAAGAAATATTCAGCCTTAGATTCAACCACCATTTCTGGTTCATCTCAGAACTAAAGAAAGGTTTAACCCCTAGGCAGGTTCAATCATCACTCCCAGTTCATGTTAAATTGGAGAAGGCATTCGGCCCCTAGACTTTTTCACCCTTCACCTCCTGTTTAGGTTCTGATTCATGTCGGAACTAGGAAAAGTTCCATTCATCTGAATTCAATTAGCCACTAGGCTTATCCAACCATCAACTTTAAATTAAGGTTCTAATTCATGTCGGAACTAGGAAAAGTTCTATTCATCTGAATTCAATTAGCCACTAGGCTTATCCAACCATCAACTTTGGTTAGGGTTATGATTCATGTCGGAACTAGGAAAAGTTCCATTCATCTGAATTCAATTAGCCACTAGGCTTATCCAACCATCAATTTTGGTTAGGGTTTTGATTCATGTCGGAACTAGAAAAAGTTCCATTCATCTGAATCCAATTAGCCACTAGGCTTATCCAACCATCAACTTTGGTTAGGGTTCTGATTCATGTCGAAACTAGGAAAAGTTTCATTCATCTGAATTCAATTAGCCACTAGGCTTATCCAACCATCAATTTTGGTTAGGGTTTTGATTCATGTCGAAACTAGAAAAAGTTCCATTCATCTGAATTTAATTAGCCACTAGGCTTATCCAACCATTAACTTTGGTTGTTGGAACTAAAAGGAGTTCCACTCATTTGAATTTAATTAGCCACTAGGCTTATCCAACCATCAACTTTGGTTAGGGTTCTGATTCATGTTGGAACTAAGAAGAGTTCCAATCATCTGAATTCAATTAGCCACTAGGCCGGTCCAACCATAAACTTTGGTTCAGGATCTGATTCATGTTGGAACTAAAAAGAGTTCCACTCATTTGAATTTAATTAGCCCCTAGGCTTGTCCAATCGTCAACTCCAGTTCAGGTTTGATTCATGTTGGAACTAAGAAAAGTTTCATTCAAATGAACTCAATGTGAGCATGAGTTAGCCTCTAGGCCTGTTCAACTATTACCTCTGGTACATGTTCCATTTCATGAAGGAATCAAAGAGAGTTTAATCATTTCAACTCAATCAATCCACCATCTCTTGCAATTAGAGTCCAATCCATGATTGTCATCCTTGGCCTCTATCAATCGGAGTCCAACTCAAGCAATCCTTGCCTCTAGCAATTAGAGCCCAATCCATGACTGTCAATCTTGAATTCTATCAATCAGAGACCAATTCAAAGTCAATCTTGATCTCTATCAATCAGAGACCAATTCAAAGTCAATCTTGATCTCTATCAATCAGAGACCAATTCAAAGTCAATCTTGATCTCTATCAATCAAAGACCAATGCAAAGTCAATCTTGATCTCTATCAATCAGAGACTAATTCAAAGTCAATCTTGTCTCTATCAATCGGAGACCGATTCAAAATCAATCTCTGGCTCTATCAATTAGAGCCCGATCCATGCCTATCATAGCCCAGTGCTACAAGTTAGGATAGCTCATCAGGAATGGTGAACGAGGAGCATTCCTCATTGCTTGTCAATAAAGATCAATTCTAGATTTTGGAGTCATCAGGAAATCATGAACCTTCAGCTATGATAGTGCTATCCCATCTCAGGCATTTCTATCCCATTGGCCAGGGAAATGCTAGAATCCAAAGAGTTGCCCTCATATTTCCTATTATTCAAAGAGAGGAATGGAATTTTCCCAAGCAGTAGGGTAGACCAAAGATGAGATCCAATGTGCCCCAGGCTAGGATAAGAACCAGAATGGTCCAATGATGAAACCCTTAACCCATAAACTAGGGCATGAACCAGATTGAACTTAGACCCAAATTGAGGGTGGTCTGATGAGGAAAGCCAATGACCTCCAAACTGGGGCATGAACCAGATTGACCTTGGGCCTGAATTGGGTATGGTTCAATGAGGAAAGCCTTTGAGCCCTAAGTCGGGCATAAACCAAATTGACCTTGGACCCAAATTGAGTCCGGTCCAATGAGGAAAGCCCTTGAGCCCTAACTTGGGCATGAACCATATTGAACTTGGACCTGAATTGGGTATGGTTCAATGAGGAAAGTCATGAGCCCTAAGCTGGTCATAAACCAGATTGACCTTGGACCCAAATTGAGTGTGGTCCAATGAGGAAAGTCATTATGCCCTAAACTGGGGCATGAACCAAATTGACCTCGGACCCAAACTGAGAGTGGTCTAATAAAGAAATCCATTGAACCCCCCAAGCCGAGCCATAAACTAGTCTAATCTTGGACATAAAATGGTGTAGTGCAATGGCAATACCCCTTGCTCCCCAAGCTGGGTCACAAGCTAAAATGATTTGAACTCAACTAGAAGCGGTCCATTGATGAATCTATTGAACCCCAAACTAGGGCATGAACCAGAATAACCTTGAGCTTAAAAAGCAATAGTCCGGTTACAATGGATCCCAAAAAAAAAAAAAAAAAAAAAGGTTAAGAATTATATGGAACCCTAAAAGGTAGGTATCTTGCACCTATTGATAGAGGGGTATGATGAGTCTTGCTGTTATAGGTCTGAAGGAAGATTTATTCCCACAACGACTGAAGGTGGTCATCGAAGGCGTTATGCCCAACTGGAGCCGCTTGGACGAACCAATTGTTTCAACTTTCTATTATCGATATTTGATAGGTCATCCATGTTTAGGTCCAAGATTGATATGCTTGTTGACAAGTCCAGTCCAATCTTCCCTGTAAGTAAAAAAAAATCACCCGTTTGGGATTTCAAGCTATGTGCCTTGTCTCTTCCATACATTTCCTCCCAGTTTCATACATCCTCCTATTCTACGTGTGCAGTCAATTCTGACTCTGAAGATGATTGAAACGATGAACCATCTCCTGAACTTCTACACTACCCGGCCTCTTGAGAAAGAAAGGTCCAATCCGTCTGGAAAAGCATTAAATGATCAATCGGGAGACACAAGAGTACTCTCAAGAAACATGTATTGGAGAAGCTGCCATTTGTTCTACCAATGAAAAGATTCCAAGGAAAGCACTAGTTAGTAACAGATCATATCAATAGGTCAGCCAATCAGTACAAATGAGTGGATGACAGATGTTGTAAGACCTGCATGCCACGAACCCAGCCTAACCTTATATTTTGTGTCGGGACCCGTCTACATATCATGGTCGAGCCAAGTAAACCAAGTGTGTGAAGAAAAACCAAGACTCAATATGAAAATTTACTCAAAAACAGTCAAAATGA
Organism: Protea cynaroides; assembly: GCA_028583415.1. Taxonomy (NCBI): domain Eukaryota; kingdom Viridiplantae; phylum Streptophyta; class Magnoliopsida; order Proteales; family Proteaceae; genus Protea; species Protea cynaroides. The sequence goes on from CM053268.1 coordinate 73,825,117, forward strand.
GGGTAGGGTCACAGGTTTTAACAGGCAGGTCCGACCCCCCCATCGACCCGTGACCAGGGGTCGCAGGGGGTCTATGAATTGTTCGACCCCCCCATCGACCCCCCATCGACCCCCGATAATCGGGAAAAACAGCACAAACCGAAAATTAGGAAACTATCCTAATTTCAATTGGAACCTTTCCTAAACTCAATGGGACTTATTTTGGGAGGTTTTACTCTATAAATAAGATGTCCCTAAGCCTCTTTCACTCCTTTTACAACCCTAATTGGCTTGAGAGAAAGAGAAGAGAAGGAAGAGAAGGAGAAGAGAAAGAGAATTGAAGAAGAAGACCAAGGAGGAGGAAATTCAGAGGAAACTTTGAATCTCAGCAAACCTAAGGTATGAATACATTCCCCATGATTTATTTAAGACCTTAGAACGGTTTATGAAGAGGGTATGACTTAGAAGAAACCCAAATCACCCATCCATGGTTAGGTTTCAATGGAAACCATGGAGGAGATCATTGAAACCATGTAGGTAAATAAAGAATAGTTCTAAACCATAGAACATGTATGGAATGGACTATAGAAGCAAGCCATGGGACCCCAAACATGAATGAATGGACAAAATTTAATATTTTCGACTCAAACCATGGGGGGTCTCACCTAGGGTCGATGGAACCCCCGACCCTAGTATCGACCCTCAGCATCCGGGAAGTTCAGGAAAGGAGGGGTAGCACCCAGGGTCGATGGAAGGTCCGACCCTGGCATCGACCCCCAATTAATAGTAGGTTTTTAAAATCATAATTAATTCTAATTAAATTCTATCAACTTGATTAGGTCTTCTAGTGATATAATATTGATATTTAATTGATTCTTAAAGCTTGAAAGAGGATCTACAATCAAGTTGTCACACCCCCATTTCCGCACCATTCGGAACAGTGTGATGAACCGTCAATAAGTCAACGGTTCAACCAGGATCTCACAATAGGCTATCCCACATATGATAAACCAAAACACATTCCACATTAATCAGAGGTAATAAAATAAATAGCAGAAGTCTTATAGTAAATGAAGTGAGAATCTAACTGTGATAACCATAAATAAATATCAAATTATTGTTAAATCAACTGAGACATAATTAAATAAATATCAATTACATGTCTTTAATAAAATCTAAACAAAATTTAATCGAATACGTATGAGTTGCACTCGCATGAGGGGTCATGCATATCCACTAAATCTTCAGCTTCCATTGTCGCCACATGCCCGTACACAGGAGCGTTCATATAATCTTCAACGGTGGTACCTACATCATCAACTAAAAGTATTCGAATTCGAAAGGGTGAGCACACATCATGGCTCAGTGAGCAAACAAAATAATGCAACAATACATATGCATGCAATCAATTCATATCTTTGGTCTGGTTTAAAGTTTGCAATATGCTATAAAAAGGATAGGTGGCCGCCGCACCTCTATATATGAGTGTGTGGAAATGCCCAATGAAAACGGCATTGTCGCCCCACATGCACCCACCATGGACAATATACACCCCATGAAAATGGCATGGCTGCACCGGTTGCCCATACCAATACGTAAGCCCCTGTTGGCGAGGGCTTGCAAACTGGGCTCGCAACTAACCAACCCTAATGTCAAACACTGTATCCAAGGCCTCACCCCAGCATCCCTCAATACATCACTATGGAAAAAAGATAGGGTCTAGTGACCAGGCTGAACCACAATGCCACGTCCCCCCGATGCCCTACAACATATTAGTTTCGCTAAGGTAATGGCGATACAACGATGTTAGTGGACAAGACTTGAGTAGAGATAGAGCTAGAGTCTGGTGACCAGGCTGAACCACAATGTCACGTCCTCCCCCTGATGGTCCACTCGCATCAAGCACACTAACACTTGCTTAGTGGACATGACTTGAATAGACCATGGCACAATATACCCCGATGAGAACGGCATCGAAGTACCGGTTGATACCATCCCTACCCGCACCATGTACACCAGCCAAACACAAACATTCACATGCCTATTCCTACCATCATCAACATCATCATGTTATAATCAATAAATTTAAATATGCATGAACAGTAATAATAGAAATATTGGATGACATGTAGAATGCACATTACAAGCATACACGCATATCACAACCATGGTATTGGACTCAAGAAGTAAAAATAGTTTGTTATTAACCAATTAGTTTAGGTCTTGTTCCCTCGCCTTTGCTTGTTTGTAGATCCTCTTTCCAAGCCTTATGAATCACTTTTATATCAATATTATATTGCTAGAAGACCTAACAAAGTCGATAGAATTTAATTAGAATTTATTCTAATTTTTACAGCTTGCTGTAAACTAGGGGTCGATGCCTAGGGTCGGAGGTTCCATCGACCCTAGGTGCTACCCCTCCTTTCCTGAACTTCCCAGATGCTGGGGGTCGATGCTAGGGTCGGAGGTTCCATCGACCCTAGGTGCAACCCCCCATGGTTTGAGTCAAAAATCTCAAATTTCGTCCATTCATTCATGTTTAGGGTCCTATGGCTTGCTTTTATAGTCCATTCCATACATGTTCTATGGTTTAGAACTATTATTTATTCACCTATATGGTTTCAATGATCTCCTCCATGGTTTCCATTGAAACCTAACCATGGATGGGTGATTTGGATTTCTTCTAAGTCATACCCTCTTTATAAATCATTCTAAGGTCTTAAATAAATCATGGGGAATGTATTCATACCTTAGGTTTGCTGAGATTCAGAGTTTCCTCTGAATTTCCTCCTCCTTGGTCTTCTTCTTCAATTCTCTTTCTCTTCTCCTTTTCTTCCTTCTCTTCTCTTTCTCTCAATCCAATTAGGGTTCTAAAAGGAGTGAAAGAGGCTTAGGGACGTCCTATTTATAGAGTAAAACCTCCCAAAATAAGTCCCATTGAGTTTAGAAAATGTTCCAATTGAAATTAGGATAGTTTCCTAATTTTTGGTTCGTGCTGTTTTTCTCGATTACCGGGGGTCGATGGGGGGGTCAGACAATTCATAGACCCCCTGCAACCCCTGGTCATGGGTCGATGGGGGGGTCGATGGGGGGGTCGGACCTGCCTATTAAAACCTACGACCCTACCCTCATTTTGACTGTTTTTGAGTAAATTTTCATATTGGGTCTTGGTTTTTCTTCACACACTTGGTCCACTTGGCTCGACCATGATATGTAGATGGGTCCCGACATAAAATATAAGGTTAGGCCGGGTTCGTGGCATGCGGGTCTTACAACTCTACCACCCTTAAAAGAAATTTCATCCTCGAAATTTGAATGTACGGATCTTACATCTCCCCCATCCTTAAAATACATTTTGTTCTCAAAATTTGAATTTAGGTGGGAATTCTATTTCCGCATTGCATCTTCTTCTTTCCATGCCATCTTCTCCACGTCTTGTCTTTGCCAGGTTACCTTCATATAATAATTATCCCGTCTTTGGAAACATTGTACCTTCCCACTAGTGAACTAGGCTGGTTCTACTTCAATAGTTAAACATTCTATCTAATCCAGTGATTCCGTGGTCAATACCTTTGATATGGATCTCCAATGTACTTCTTCAATAGAGACACACGAAATACAACATGCACACTAGGCCTGGATAGCGGAAACGCTAATTAATATGCAACTTTTCTACGTCTCTCCAAAGTTTATAAGATCTAACACATATATAGAATACAACTTTCTCTTCTTGTCTAATCGTTTCAAACTACGCATAAGTGATTTCTTCAAAAACACTTTGTCACTTATGGCGAACTCAAGGTCATGGTGTCTCTTCTGACGTCTAGAGCTATCCTGCCCCTTTTTTTTTTTTATCTTTTCTGCCACTCGATAGTTTTCTTCATTAAACTTAGGTCACAAAATTCATCATTCACCGACTTTATTCCAAAATAAAGGAATTTGACATTTCTACCGTACCATGCTTCATAGGTAACATTTACATGGTAGCTTAGTAGCAACTTCAATTCACGGTAACTTCTCAATTCAAGTTCCTTGAAATCAATTTTACAAGCTCGGAGAATATCTCTTAGGATCTGTATAGTCCACTCCGACTGTCCGTCGGTTTAAGGTAAACTGCGGTACTCAACTTCAACTTTGTCCCCATTATTTTCTGTAGATCCTCCCAAAACTTTGAGATAAGGCATAAGCCTCTGACCGACACTAAGCTCTCATGCATACCATTCAATCTGGAAATACTATCCACATATAGCTTAGTTAGCCGCTCCAAAGCATACCGAGGTCGTATAGCAATGGACTGAGCTATCTTCATAAGGCGATCAACAATCACCCTAACTTCGTAAATCGATCTGATAGTTAGTGGCAAATTAGTGACATAGTTCATTGTAATGCAGTTCCACTTTCAGACTGGCTCCGATAGTTGTTGTTGGGAGCCATGTTGGTCTTTGTCTTTTAGCTTTTACTTGCTAATAATTCAGACACTGGAACATGCACTAAGCTACATTTGTTATCTCTTCAGGTCATGATACATATTGGTACTCCAGGATGTCCTGAATATGGAGTACAATGGGTTCTTATCATTATCCTCTTCATAATATCCGAGTCTTTATCTTCATGTATTCAGAATCTATCTCTGTATTTGAGTACCATCTCCGCATCCCAAGTAATTCAGGATTGGGTTTTTCCTTTTTCTAAATCTGCTTACACCGTTCTTATTTACGGATCTCAGAAAATTGCTACTTTTACTTCATCCATCAATTTAGAAATGATCATTAATGCCATAAGCATAGCCAAATTATTGCTCCATAAGTTCATTCATAAGTTCTTGCTCTATTGGATCATTACGAGTTTCTACTGTATGTTACTCTACTTCCAAATCTGAATCTGTTGCTGTGATACATAAGACAACATTTATACTGAGTCTTCCTTTTGGCTTCATAATTCCCTTTTTCCTTAAGGCTTAACTACTACATTAGTCTTGCTCGAGTGACACTGGATATCACTGTCTTAATCCTTGAGCAATTCCAGCCATTTTCTCATCCTCATGTTCAACTCTTTCTAATGAAGAGATAAATAAAACACTTGTAATCCGGTCTAATCTAAAATTCTTTTCCGTTTAAATAATGTCTCCAAGTCTTGATTGCAAGAATCACAATTGTTTACTCCAATCATGAGTTGGGTAACTCTTCTCATGCTCTTTCAGTTTTCTTAAAACATATGAAATCGCTTATTTACCTTACATCAACCCGCATCCTAGATCCAATCCGAAAGCTCCGATGGATAGGGTAAAAGGTTTCCCTGGTGCTGGAACGATCAAGATGGGAGCTGATATCACTCTTACTTTAAAATCTGGAAATATTCTTCACCCTTGTTTTGTTAAATTAAACTCCTCTCCCTTTCTGGTTAGCTTGGTAAGAGGTTTTGCGATCTTAGAGTGGTCCTCCAAAATCGTCAGTAATAACCAGCTAAACCCAAGAAACTTCTGATCTTCGCAATACCCGTTAAGTGTTTCTCACCATATGATTACCTCTATCTTAATAGGGTCCACTTTTATATTTGCCTTTAGGAATCTTCTACCTTGTCAAATTTCATACTGATATAGCCATCTTTAACTCTACTAGAGTGTTATCTATTTCTTTACTGGCTAGCCTTGATAGTTCTCACTTTTGTCACATGCACTCTTTTATAGACATGATTCATATCCACCCGTTTAGAAATCTCAAAATAGATTCTCCATACTTCATCGGAGGTCTCTTGGCTATAAAATCTAATTTGAATTTAATCATCTTCCTTCCAATAATTCCATTATCACTAAACATCTTTTCAATGGGTGTCAGAATGGTTATCCAAAAACAATTCCTTTCCTTCTTTCAAATTTAGTATGACGATGAACACTTGCTTTATCTAGTGAACCTAGGTTTTAAGAATCAGGAGTAAATCTATGGTAATCCAACCGGCATCCAAAGGTCGTTAGGTTGCACGGTGGTCCAAATACATGGAAATAGAGGTTTTACCGTTCTTAACCTCATGGTTATAGGTTCTATTGAATATATAATGCCATTGGTCAAGGCATTACAGGAATAAATCTGGAGAGTTTTGGTACATCAATAAATCAGGTATAAATCGAAATGATGTACGCTCAATCATGACTAAACTTTTAATTGTTCATTCAGTTCATATCTCTGTTCATGTTTTCGATCATGAGAGTGGCTTAGATTGGGATAATCAGGACTAATACTAAAGAAACAATATCTATAACTCCAATTGACAGGTTAAATCAAGAAGGTATCCTGTCAAGGTACGAGAAATTAAAATCTGGTATGTGCATCCTCTATAATCATAAGAGTAATCAATAATGCACCACATCCTATATAAACCTATCTAGATATATGGCCACAAATAGATTTGATCCTTGCTGAAAACGTCTGAGGCATCATCTTCAGAAGACATTCTTCAATCCTTATCGGATCATGGGGGGGTCCGAAAATTAGGAAACTATCCTAATTTCAATTGGAACCTTTCCTAAACTCAATGGGACTTATTTTGGGAGGTTTTACTCTATAAATAGGACGTCCCTAAGCCTCTTTCACTCCTTTTACAACCCTAATTGGATTGAGAGAAAGAGAAGAGAAGGAAGAGAAGGAGAAGAGAAAGAAAATTGAAGAAGAAGACCAAGGAGGAGGAAATTCAAAGGAAACTCTGAATCTCAGCAAACCTAAGGTATGAATACATTCCCCATGATTTATTTAAGACCTTAGAATGGTTTATGAAGAGGGTATGACTTAGAAGAAACCCAAATCATCCATCCATACTTAGGTTTCAATGGAAACCATGGAGGAGATCATTGAAACCATATAGATGAACAAAGAATAGTTTTAAACCATAGAATATGTATGGAATGGACTATAGAAGCAAGCCATGGGACCCCAAACATGAATGAATGGACGAAATTTGATATTTTCGACTCAAACCATGGGGGGTCGCACCTAGGGTCGATGGAACCTCCGACCCTAGCATCGACCCCCAGCATCCGAGAAGTTCAGGAAAGGAGGGGTAGCACCCAGGGTCGATGGAAGGTCCGACCCTGGCATCGACCCCCAGTTAACAGTAGGTTTTTAAAATCAGAATTAATTCTAATTAAATTCTATCGACTTGATTAGGTCTTCTAGTGATATAATATTGATATTTAGTTGATTCTTAAAGCTTGAAAGAGGATCTACAATCAAGCAAAGGTGAGGGAACAAGACCTAAACTAATTGGTTAATAATAAATTGTTTTTATTTCTTGAGTCCAATACCATGATTGTGATATGCGTATATGCTTGTAATGTCCATTCAACATGTCATCCAATATTTCTATTATTACTGTTCATGCATATTTAAATTATTGATTATAACATGATGATATTGATGATGATAGGAATAGGCATGTGAATGTTTGTGTTTGGCTGGTGTACATGATGCGGGTAGGGATGGTATCAATCGGTACTTCGATGCCGTTCTCATCGGGGTATATTATGCCATTGTCTATTCAAGTCATGTCTACTAAGCAAGTGTTAGTGTGCTTGATGCGAGTGGAGCATCAGGGGGAGGACGTGACATTGTGGTTCAGCCTAGTTACCAGACTCTAGCTCTATCTCTACTCAAGTCTTGTCCACTAACATCGTCCTATCGCCATTACCTTAGCGGAACTAATATGTCGTAGGGCATCAGGGGGGGACGTGGCATTGTGGTTCAGCCTGGTCACCAGACCCTAGCTCTATCTCTATGGATGTATTGAGGGATGCTGGGGTGAGGCCTTGGATACATTGTTTGACATTAGGGTTGGTTAGTTGCGAGCCCAGTTTGCAAGCCCTCGCCAACAGGGGCTTACGTGTTAGTATGGGCAACCGGTGCAGCCATGCCATTTTCATGGGGTGTATATTGTCCATGGTGGGTGCATGTGGAGCGACAGTGCCGTTTTCATTGAACGTTTCCACACACTCGTGTATAGAGGTGCGGCGACCACCTATCCTTTCTATAGCACATTGCAAACTTTAAACCAGACCAAAGATATGAATTGATTGCATGCATATGTATTGTTGCATTGTTTTGTTTGCTCACTGAGCCGTGATGTGTGCTCACCCTTTTGAATTCAAATACTTTTAGTTGATGATGCAGGTACCACCGTTGAAGATTATATGAATGCTCCTGTGTACGGGCATGTGGCGACAATGGAAGCTGAAGACTTAGTGGATATGCATGACTCCTCATGCGAGTGCAACTCATGCGTATTCGATTAGATTTTGTTTAGATTTTATTAAAGACATGTAATTGATATTTATTTAATTATGTCTCAGTTGATTTAACAATAATTTGATATTTATTTATGATTATCACAGTTAGATTCTCAGTTCATTTACTATAAGACTTCCGCTATTTATGTTATTACCTCTGATTAATGTGGAATGTGTTTTGGTTTATCATATGTGGGATAGCCTATTGTGAGATCCTGGTTGAACCGTTGGTTTATTGACGGTTCATCACACCATTCTGATTAGTGCGGAATTGGGGTGTGACAACTTGGTATCAGAGCTCTCTCAGGCCTTCCTATGAAACCTGAATACTTCCACTAGAGTCCATGAACTGAATTAGGATAAATTAAAAGCTTTAATACAAACACACAATAAGCACCTGTGTTGGTTGAGACCGAACTTAAACAAGACAATAATGTACATATAAAAGGTGGAACCATATATATACACTCAAACAGAAAGAGAAGACCAAAAAAAAATTATTATCCTAAAAAAATAAATAATATAGGGTATTATCTATAAGTTGGGTAGTTATCCAAGTATACAAGGATATAGTACAGTAGCAAGAAGGGAGCTTTGTAAAGCAAAAAAATTGAATACCGAGTTGGTACTCACAAGATGTGAAACTTGATATATGACAAAGGAAGGAGAAAATGGCTAGTAATGCCAAAACTCCTGTAGAGATAAAGGAAAAGATCACGGGCTAAATCCAACAGAGATAAGAGAATAATGGCCATACATTAAGAATAAGAGTAACTATACTCCTAGGTGACATGGAGACTCGGGGTGAGATCCACCACAAAGCTGATCCATTACCCGCTGAGCATTATGTAAAAGTTGCAACTTGACCCCACTACTATCAGGGTCGAGAATGGGTAATGAAAACTCATCTGAGCAGATGCTAGATAATGATAATCATATTAGAGTGAATCAAAGGAGGTGAACAACCAGACCACTCCAGCCAACCACCTGGACTATCAAGTACCTTGGTTATGGTTGTCATACACTTGACCCAATAAAATACAAGAGCAACAACAAATGAGACCGACTATGCAAGTTGCTATGTGAATCACTATCCAAGTTGTTGATGCTACATCAACACCTCCGGGCCAACCAAGTACGGTACCAATTGGTAGCATCACTGTACCCCAACACCTGTTAGCTATAACCCAGTGCCTACCATACAGCAAGTCCTAGTAATGCACACCCCAGTGTAGAAGTTTGGTGCGCAACAGGCAGTGTATCAAGGTGGTTAACCTTATCAGCCATCGATGTATGGGATAGTTACATCATGACAGAATGATCCGATAAGGATTGAAGAATGTCTTCTGAAGATGATGCCTCGGACGTTTTCAGCAAGGATCAAATCTATTTGTGGCCATATATCTAGATAGGTTTATATAGGATGCGGTGCATTATTGATTACTCTTATGATTATAGAGGATGCACATACCAGATTTTAATTTCTCGTACCTTGACAGGATACCTTCTTGATTTAACCTGTCAATTGGAGTTATAGATATTGTTTCTTTAGTATTAGTCCTGATTATACCAATCTGAGCCACTCTCATGATCGACAACATGAACAAAGATATGAACTGAATGAACAATTAAAAGTTTAGTCATGATTGAGCGTACATCATTTCGATTTATACCTGATTTATTGATGTACCAAAACTCTCCAGATTTATTCCTGTAATGCCTTGACCAATGGCATTATATATTCGATAGAACCTGTAACCATGAGGTTAAGAACGGTAAAACCTATATTTCCATGTATTTGGACCACCGTGCAACCTAACGACCTTTGGATGCCGGTTGGATTACCATAGATTTACTCCTGATTCTTAAAACCTAGGTTCACTAGATAAAGCAAGTGTTCGTCGTCATACTAAATTCGAAAGAAGGAAAGGAATTGTTTTTGGATAACAATTCTGACACCCATTGAAAAGATGTTTAGTGATAATGAAATTATTGGAAGGAAGATGATTAAATTCATATTAGATTTTATAGCCAAGAGACCTCCGATGAAGTAATGGAGAATCTATTTTGAGATTTCTAAACGGGTGGATATGAATCATGTCTATAAAAGAGTGCATGCGACAAAAGTGAGAACTATCAAGGCTAGCCAGTAAAGAAATAGATAGCACTCTAGTAGAGTTAAAAATGGCTATATCAGTATGAAATTTTGACAAGGTAGAAGATTCCTAAAGGCAAATCTAAAAGTAGACCCTATTAAGATAGAGGTAATCATATGGTGAGAAACACTTAAAGGGTATTGCGAAGATCAAAAGTTTCTTGGGTTTAGCTGGTTATTACTGATGATTTTGGAGGACCACTTTAAGATCGCAAAACCTCTTACCAAGCTAACCAGGAAGGGAGAGGAGTTTAATTTGACTAACAAGTGTGAAGAAGGGTTGATATCAACTCTCGCCTTGATCATTCGGATACCAGGGAAACCTTTTACCCTATACGTCGAGGCTTTCAGATTGAATCTAGGATGCGGGTTGATGCATGGTAAATAAGTGATTGCATATGCTTTTAGAAAACCGAAAGAGTATGAGACGAGTTATCCTACTCATGACTTGGAATTAACGGTGATAAATTATGCAATCAAGACTTGGAGACATTATCTAAACCGAGGAGAATTTTAGACTGAATGGGAACACAAGAGTTTTATGTACCTTCTCATCAGAAAGAGAGTTGAACATGAGGATAAGAAAATGGCTGAAATTGCTCGAGGATTAAGACTGTGATATCCAGTATCATCCAAGGAAGGCTAATGTAGTAGCTAAGGCATTAAGCAAAAAGGGGAATTATGAAGTCCAAGGAAGGACCCAGTATAAATGTTGCCTTATGTTCCGCAGCAACAGATTCGGATTTGGAAGAAGAGTAACATATAATAGAAGTTAGTGATGATCTAATTGAGCGAGAACTTATGGATGAATTATGAAACAATAGTTCGGTTGCATTTATGGCATTAAAGATCATCTCTGAAGTGATGGATGAAATAAAAGTAGCAGTTTTGTTAGATTTGTATATAAGAACAATGCAAGGAGATTTAGAGAAAGAAAAACCCAATCCTGAATTACTTGGGATGTGGAGATGGTACTCAGATACAGAGGTAGATTCTGAATACCTGAAGATAAAGACTCGGATATTATGAAGAGGATAATGATAAGAGTCTATTGTACTCAATATTCAGGACATACTAGAGTACCAATATGTATCATGACATGAAGAGATTATTTTGGTGGAAAGGGAATGGAAGTAGTTGTGGATAGATGGATTTTTTTTTCGTAATGGAATTATCAGCAAGTAAAAGCTGAAAGAAAAAGACCAATATGGCTTACTACAACCACCATCGGAGCCAGTCTGGATGTAAAACTGCATTACAATGAACTATGTCACTAATTTGCCACTGACTCCCAGAGCGGTTGATGCAGTTTGGGGGATTGTTGATCGCTTTATGAAGATAGCTCATTCCATTGCTATACGACCTCGGTATGCTTTGGAGCGGCTAAATAAGCTATATGTGGATAATATTTCCAGATTGAATGGTATGCATGAGAGCTTAGTGTCGGTCAGAGGCTTATGCCTTATCGAAGTTTTGGGAGGATCAATAGAAAACAATGGGGACAAAGTTGAAGTTTAGTACCGCATTTTACCTTAAACCGACGGACAGTCGGAGCAGACTATACAGATCCTAAGAGATATGCTCTGAGCTTGTAAAATTGATTTCAAGGAACTTGAGTTGAGAAGGTACCGTGAATTGAAGTTGCTATTAAGCTACCATGTAAATGTTACCTATAAAGCATGGTAAGGTAGAAATGTCAAGTTCCTTTGTTTCGGAATGGATTTAGTAAATGAAGAGTTTTAAGACCTGAGTCTATTGAAGAAAACTATCGATTGGCAGACAAGATCAAAGAAAAGAGGCGGGATAGCTCAAGATGTCAGAAGAGACACAAGGACCTTGAGTTCGCCATAAGTGACAAAGTGTTTTTTTTTTTTAAGATATCACTTATGCATAGTTTGAAATGATTAGACAAGAAGGGAAAGTTATATTCTATATATGTGTTGGATCTTATAAACTTTGGAGAGACGTAGAAAAGTTGTATATCAATTAGCGTTACCGCTATCCATGTCTAGGGTGCATGATGTATTTCGTGTGTCTCTATTGAAGAAGTACATTAGAGATCCATATCAAGGGTATTGACCACGGAATCACTGGATTAGATAGAAGATTTAACTATTAAAGTGGTACCAGCCTAGTTCACTGGTTGGAAGGTACAACATCTCCAAAGCTAGGATAATTAGTATATGAAGATAACCTGGCAAAGACAAGACGTGGAGAAGAGTGCATAGGAGGAAGAAGATGCAATGCGGAAATAGAATTCCCCCTATTTTAAGGACGGGGGAGTTGTAAGATCCGTACCTTCAAATTTCGAGGACGAAATTTCTTTTAAGGGTGGTGGAGTTATAAGACCCGTACGCCACGAACCCGGCCTAACCTTATATTTTGTGTCGGGACCCATCTACATATCATGGTCGAGCCAAGTGGACCAAGTGTGAAGAAAAACCAAGACCCAATATGAAAATTTACTCAAAAATAGTCAAAATTGAGGGTAGGGTCGTAGGTTTTAACAGGCAGGTCCGACCCCCCATCGACCCCCCATCGACCCATGACCAGGGGTCCCAGGGGTCTATGAATTGTCCGACCCCCATCGACCCCATCGACCCCCGATAATCGGGAAAAACAGCACGAACTGAAAATTAGAAAACTATCCTAATTTCAATTGAAACCTTTCCTAAACTCAATGGGACTTATTTTGGGAGGTTTTACTCTATAAATAGGACGTCCCTAAGCCTCTTTCACTCCTTTTACAACCCTAATTGGATTGAGAGAAAGAGAAGAGAAGGAAGAGAAGGAGAAGATAAAGAGAATTGAAGAAGAAGACCAAGGAGGAGGAAATTCAAAGGAAACTCTGAATCTCAGCAAACCTAAGGTATGAATACATTCCCCATGATTTATTTAAGACCTTAGAATGGTTTATGAAGAGGGTAGACTTAGAAGAAACCCAAATCACCCATCCAGGGTTAGGTTTCAATGGAAACCATGGAGGAGATCATTGAAACCATCTAGGTGAATAAAGAACAGTTCTAAACCGTAGAACATGTATGGAATGGACTATAGAAGCAAGCCATGGAACCCCAAACATGAATGAATGGACGAAATTTGATATTTTCGACTCAAACCATGGGGGTTCGCACCTAGGGTCGATGGAACCTTAGACCCTAGCATCGACCCCCAGCATCCGGGAAGTTCAGGAAAGGAGGGGTAACACCCAGGGTCGATGGAAGGTCCGACCCTGGCATCAACCCCCAGTTAACAGTAGGTTTTTAAAATCAGAATTAATTGTAATTAAATTCTATCGACTTGATTAGGTCTTCTAGTGATATAATATTGATATTTAGTTGATTCTTAAAGCTTGAAAGAGGAATTACAATCAAGCAAAGGTGAGGGAACAAGACCTAAACTAATTGGTTAATAATAAATTGTTTTTATTTCTTGAGTCCAATACCATGATTGTGATATGCGTGTATGCTTGTAATGTGCATTCAACATGTCATCCAATATTTCTATTATTACTGTTCATGCATATTTAAATTATTGATTATAACATGATGTTGATAATGATAGGAATAGGCATGTGAATGTTTGTGTTTGGCTGGTGTACATGGTGCGGATAGGGATGGTATCAACCGATACTTCGATGCCGTTCTCATCGGGGTATATTGTGCCATGGTCTATTCAAGTCATGTCCACTAAGCAAGTGTTAGTGTGCTTGATGCGAGTGGAGCATCAGGGGGAGGACGTGACATTGTGGTTCAGCCTGGTCACCAGACTCTAGCTCTATCTCTACTCAAGTCTTGTCCACTAACATCGTCGTATCACCATTACCTTAGCAGAACTAATATGTCGTAGGGCATCAGAGGGGGACGTGGCATTGTGGTTCAGCCTGGTCACCAGACCCTAGCTCTATCTCTATGGATGTATTGAGGGATGCTGGGGTGAGGCCTTTGATACATTGTTTGATATTAGGGTTGGTTAGTTGCGAGCCCAGTTTGCAAGCCCTCGCCAACAGGGGCTTACGTGTTGGTATGGGCAACCGGTGCAGCCATGCCGTTTTCATGGGGTGTATATTGTCCATGGTGGGTGCATGTGGGGCGACAGTGCCGTTTTCATTGGGCGTTTCTACACACTCGTGTATAGAGGTGCGGCGGCCACCTATCCTTTCTATAGAACATTGCAAACTTTAAACCAGACCAAAGATATGAATTGATTGCATGCATATGTATTGCTGCATTGTTTTGTTTGCTCACTGAGCCGTGATGTGTGCTCACCCTTTCGAATTCGAATACTTTTAGTTGATGATGCAGGTACCACAGTTGAAGATTATATGAACGCTCCTGTGTATGGGCATGTGGCGACAATGGAAGCTGAAGACTTAGTGGATATGCATGACTCCTCATCCGAGTGCAGCTCATGCGTATTCAATTAGATTTTGTTTAGATTTTATTAAAGACATGTAATTAATATTTATTTAATTATGTCTCAGTTGATTTAACAATAATTTGATATATATTTATGGTTATCATAGTTAGATTCTCAGTTCATTTACTATAAGACTTCCGCTATTTATGTTATTACATCTGATTAATGTGGAATGTGTTTTGGTTTATCATATGTGGGATAGCCTATTGTGAGATCCTGGTTGAACCGTTGGTTTATTGACGGTTCATCACACCATTCTGATTAGTTCGGAATTTTGGTGTGACAGATGTGCCATCAAAAAGATGGAATTACCAAAGTTCTTACAAAGTACATCATCTGCAAGCAAGAGATACATGATGAATGATCAATCCCAAAATCAAAGAATGAGGTCATTGGAATATCCAAAAAAAAAAAAAAAAAAATTCAAGCCTATGTTTTACCTACATCAATAATGGAAGGCAGTTACATTAGATAGAAGGAGATGATTAACTTCCAGATGATAGCATACGGATTCACCATTCAGATAAAATCAGATCTAGATGAGCAGTCACAAATTCTCATAAAGTTTACAGAAGATTAGAGTACTAACTGGGGCAAAGATGTTCTATCTGATCGAAAATTTTTGGAAGAAGAAGATTCAAATCCAATATTGAAAGTCATGATTCAACTTTGCAATCAAGTGAAGCATTGCATTATGTGGCCTCCACATCCAAAAAAAAAAAAAAAAAAAAAAGAAAATAGCAAGATGTTGAATGGCATTGGAGCTCGACAGTAAGCCAATTGTCCCTCTCACTTCAAGAAGATGGTAGTTCCAACTAAAGCCTGAAAGCAAGTGCGATCATTCTTCGAGATTCACAGCATGTTGGACTGGACTTTTGATTTTTGCCAATTACATCCCGTCTTTACAGGAGACGATCTCATCACTTCTTCATCATCAGAGAAAAATTTCTCATCTGCATTAGACTCTCTCTCCCGTCTATCAATCTGACGGCCTTCCAAGGAGTCTCTATCACAAGCCCTTCTTTTGATTATCAGTTTTTATGGTATTGTATCTCATGATCATGTCATCATTTTATTTACAAATTCATGAATCTGACTGGAACTCTCATCTGTCGTTCATTACATCCGACGGCTTCCCAAGGTTCCTCTAAGCCCTTCATTTCTCAAGCCAATAAAATGGGATCTTCTCGGTAAGATAAACCCATTCTACATAAACACCCAAACACTCTCCCAATGGTAGACCCATGTGGACAGTTTCACATCAGTCCTCTTGGACCTTCAACATCAATACTTGTCAACAAACCTAAAGGTTTCAGGCCCAGATATGATCGTGACTGATTCGGAATCTCGATATAGCTTGTTGGGACACGTGTTCCATCTGAACATCTCCAAGAAAGGAAAACATAATTCGGCACCATTTTTTATTTTGGTGTGGGACTATATTTCCCTAAGGTCACTTTTAGTGATGATTCAAATAGCTGCCCGCTTATCAATGCGTGTAGATGTCAACTTAAATAGTGGGGCAAGGCTACCCATTTGTCATGAAGGTCATGCCGTTCGGACTTCCCCTAAGGGTTTCAGACCATTGGATAAAACCATAATTTTGGCAATATCCTCACCATATCAGGACTCTTTATTCAACCTAAGATGGGGTTTGCAAAAAAAATAAATAAATAAATAAAGGGAAGAAGAGAAACCTCAGCAGGGAAAGGCAACCCGAGAAACCTCAATGGGCAACCCATAATAACTCAGTGGGGATAGGTGACCTGATGCAACCCTAAAGCATTTCCCTCAGTGGCCCTTCATAGAAAAATCCAGTGATTTATGTAGACAAGTGTCATACCCCGTCTACCCTCCATAAGGAAAGGAACTCCTCTTGCTCTCTAGTGAATCATACTCAGAGGAGTTAAACAAACCATCGTCTGTTTGCCTTTTGGGCTCCATAGCATTGCCTTTCAATAGAATTCTATCTTCAAATCCTTTGGTCATGTTAGGGAGAGAGAAAATTCTCATGGCCTGGTTACGGATGTAGCCAAATTCATTCAAATCATCAGTTCCCTCATTTTTCAAGATTCAAGAAGGGTTTATCTAAGAAATCACTTTCTGCAATCAATCTATCAATCTTCCCTTGACCTTGGAAGCATGGTCAAATTCTGGATGCAATCCAGATTCAACCTAGTTCTAACTCTGTTAGATTGCCTATGCCCTAGCACACTACAGTAGTGGTCTGTCACAATATGCAGACACTGGGGCATAGATATACCCTATGCAGAGGAATTGAACTTGATCATGAGCATTACATCTAGGATCCATTGTCTAGTCTGAAGTCACTGACTTTCCTAGTCAATAGAAGTAGGTCCGTCCAAGTTGGTTTTTGCCAAATTCTCAGTTCTCCCAATCATGTTGATGAAGAAAATCCAATGTGGTCGCTCACCTGTTAGGAGTTGGTCACCAAATTCTTTGAAGGAACACTTCGAATCCTTTACTCCCCGTGCCTACTTTGAGGCCATGGTTCATTCATCTTTCAAAATTGACACAACAATGTTGCAAAGCCCTAAGCTATTCATGAGCCTAGATCAAGGGCCAAACCCATGTCACACTTCATCGCCGCTTGGCTGTTCTACCAATTTGGTCTACCATAGAGCACAGTCAAAGAACTTAGTTGATCAGATGCCCCTCGACAGTCTAACACCAAGGTCAATCAATAAAATCACTTTGGTTAGAGACTGTCAAGCTCCCCTCATTCTTGTCCAAAATCCTCACTAGAGTTTCTTTCAATCCAAAATCCAACAACACCAATGTTGGCTGAAGAAAATCATCACCTTCAAATTACATGGAACCCTTCAAAGGGAGTAACCAAGTCATCCCTACCGTGCTGAAATTGACTCAAACTTTCAGTACCAGGTCATAAATGGCAAATTTCAAATCTAGGTATCATGCCAGCGAAGTCCATGACACCATTTCCATTGATGTCATGTTTTGTGCCTTTACCAATAAAGCAAGAGCAAAAAAAAAAATTGGAAAACTGCCGAGGAATTCAACATCATTTTAAATATGTCCAGCACTCTATAGGTTCAAAGTCAAAAGACTTCCAAGATGGGTCAGATTTCAACCCTAAAGGTTCAAATTCAACAAATCCTTCCTGTATGGGTCACTTTCAAGCATCCTAAAGGTTCATAGCCATAGAGCTTCCAAGAAGGATATTCTTATTTTCAATCCCGAAGGTCCAAAGCTGGTAGGAACTGCCAAGAGGAGTCATTCAGTATCACCCTATAAGTGACTTTCTGAGTTCTTGCTCATTTCAGAATCAATAGCAAATTCTTCACCCTAAAAGTGACCTTCTGAGTTCTTACTCATTTCAGAATCAAATGTGGAGCCCTAGCTCATCCAAAGTTCAAATAAATCTCAGTCTATAAATGAATCAAATGTAGAGCCCTAGCTCATTCAAAGATCAAGTCAATCTCAGCCTATTAGTGAATCAAATGTAGAGCCCTGGCTCATTCAAAGATCAAGTCAATCTCAGCCTATAAGGGAATCAAATGCAGAGCCCTAGCTTATTCAGAAAAACAATCTCAGAATCTCAATCAAAAGAGCCTTAGTTCAACAAAGAAAACATATCAAGTCTTACATCCAGAAAAATCAAAGCCGAGCTCAAGCTCATGCAATCAGCCTTGTATTCACAGCCTAGCTTCATACAAGAAGAGGTTTATCAGCCTACAAATGGATCAAGCCGGGTCCAAGTCCACACACACCTTGCATCATGAGTTGTACCTCAGCAAGAAGAGATTCCCAGCCTACAAATGAGCCTTGTATTCACAGCCTAGCTTCGTACAAGAAGATGTTTATTAGCCTACAAATGGGTCAAGTCAGTTCAAGCCCGCACATACCTTGCATTGAGTTCCACCTCAGCAAGAAGAGATTTCCAACTTACAAATAGCCGGTTCCAAGCCCGCACATACCTTGCATCATGAGTTCCACCTCAGCAAGAAGAGGTTCCCAGCCTACAAATAAGCCTTGTATTCACAGCCTAGCTTCATACAAGAAGAACAATCATCAATTTTCCAAGAAGAACAAACCTTCTTGCCAGTCGAACTACGTTCTAGGCTTGATTTCTAGGACACCCTTAGAATACGTAGGCAGTTTAGGATGAATTACCCTAAGTGCAGCCCAATAAACAATCTCACTCATATCCCAAAATGTGATTCTTTTATCTTCAGCCTTCAATTGGTAACAATCTCGGCTAAATAGGGGCATCTGTAAGCACCCCATTTTTTCCACCCTCTGCATAAGTGAACCAATATGGCAGATTTCTGACATTTAACCCAAAGATTGGTGATTCTCTAATGAACCCCACAGTAGGGTCATAAGCTATTACCTACTTGGATGAATAGGTCGTGAAATTATCTTCGAAATGAGATCGGAATCATCAAATTCTGATGTCAAACAAGGAAGATATCGTAGTTTGAAGATGCAAGGGTATTTACGTAATTATCGTATCATGCATGCATTATCATTCAAACTTCAAGACATCATATCTTGGTCATCTGATATCGGAATCAGATGATTTAAAGACCAATATTCCTTATTTTCAGTCCTCTTCAAAGTGAACATAAAAAAATCCCAGGTAGAAGTCACCAGTGGGTCCCATGCAATATTACACATGGAAATGGTTATTTAATCTTCAAAAATTCATAAGTTGGCCATTTCATTTCCAAATGAGATGATTCAAGCTCCAATATTTCTTATTTTTAACGTTCTACAAAGTGAACATAGAAAATTTGGAATAGATGCTATCAGAAAATTCCATATGGAAGGGTGACAGAAATGGACTATGAAATGTCAACCTTAGTCCAAACCAGCTTAATCCAGCTTAGTCTAACTTAGCTCGGCCCAGTTCAGACCAATCCAGACCAAGTTAAGTCAGTCCATATGCATGCATTTCTTTTATATATGTATAATGTATAATATAATATTCTATATAATACATATATATATCTTATGGATATATTATATGTATTAATACATTTATATATATATGTATACATATATAGATATACATATCTTATGGATATATTATATGTATTAATACATATATATATATATATATATATATATATATATATATATATATATATATATATATATATATATATATATATATATATATATATATATATATAAAGAAGAGAGAGGAGAGTGAGGCCATGGAAAGAGAGAGAAAAGAGAGGCCATAGGAAAGAGAATGGGAGAAAAAAAGGAAAGAGAGAGGAAAAAAAAAAGGAAAAAAGAAAAAAAAGAAGGGGGGGAAGCTAAAAGAAAAAAAAAAAAAAGGAAAAAAAAGAGGGGAAAGATTTTTTTCTTTTGTTTGTAAAAAAAAAAAAGAGGGAGGGAAAGAAAGAAAGAAAAAAGAAGGAAAGAAAAAGGAAAGAAGAAAGAAGAAAAAAGGAGAAAAAAAAAAAAGAAAAGAAATGTTTTCTAGAAAGAAAGAAAAGAAAGAAAAGAGAGGGAAGAAAGAAAAAGGAAGGAAAAGAAGGAAGAAGAAAAGGAAAGAAGAAAGAAAAGGAAAGAGAAGGCGGTTTTCTAGAAGAAGGAAGGAGAGAAAGGAAAGAGAGAGAGAAGGGGTTTTTTAGAAGAAGGAGAAAAGGAAAGAAAGGAAGAAGAAAATGTGGGAGGGAAGGAAGGAAGGAATGAGGGGGGGGGGGGGGGGGGGGGGGGGGGGGAGAAAAGAAAGGAAAAAAGAAAGAAAGAAAGAAAAGGAAAAAAAAAAGTTTTCTAGAAAAAAAGAAGAAAGGAAAGAAGGATCTTCTAGAAAAGGAGAGAAAAATTATAAATAGAAGAAGGAGAGAGGAGGGTCCTTTTTCGGCACCATAGAGAGAGGAGAACGTGGGTGAGGGAGAGAAAAACATGAGTGAGAGAGGGAAAACGTGAGAGAGGGAGAAAGAAAGAGAGAGAAAAGAGAAAAGAAAGAAAAGAGAAGAAGAAAAGAGAGAAAGAGAAGAGAGAGAAAAGAGAAAAGAAAGAAAAGAGAAGAAGAAAAGAGAGAAGGAGAAGAGAGAAAGAAGAAGAAGAGAGGAGAAGGATGATTCACATTCAAAGGGGGTTGATACAACTTCCAATCACCCTTCATCAACGGTTTCACTAGAGTTGAGCCCAAGGTTAGTACTCTAAACAAATTTAGAGGTCATTATAATGCTCGAATGCCAATTTTGCTTGAAAAAGGCAAATTTCCATTAAATCTCAATCATGAATGCTCTATTACATGCTTGTTAATGTTATGATGCCTATGTCTAACATTTTTCATGAATTATAATTTGTCTAAGATATTCAATGATGAATTTTTGAATGATATACAATGATGTTTGATGTTTTTTGTAAATTTTATAAAGTGGTTTTCTGATCTGAAAATTCCAGATTTAGTGTTCAAACTTAGGACGTACATCATATATATTTTTTCTAAGATTTTGAAGCCCAAAATTTTATGAGAGTCTATCTGATATGTTAGAAGACTACCCTAAAAGTTTCGTTCCATTTGGAATTGGGAAAATATATCAAGAAATTTGTCTTTGACATTGCTATTTTTCTCGAATGTAATGCAATCCTCCATCAGAAAGTCTCTAGACAAAGGCCTTATGGCCATAATCAGAAAATCCACTTAACATGAACTTTTTAGACATGAAAGTCTTCTAAAAAATGGCACTAGTTTCATATTTTTTCCATTTTTGTTTGAATTGATATCAATTTTTAAGTGCATAGTACTCTGATTTTAAATCTGTCATGATATACTGATTTGCATGATTGAAAAGAGTCATTTTTCTCAAAGAAAATATTCTGTTTTAATTTTTCTTAATGAAATTTTATATCAGACGGTTATCTACATAGACATATGTCTAAATTTAATTTTCATTAATAATAGAATTTTATTTGGAATTTATGGTGCAACTGGTCAAAAATCTGGAACAGATTTGACCAGTGCACATGTTCGGTCTTAGGGCCTACCTTTGACCTATTTTGGTTTTCTGTTGGGATTCAAATCCTTCATATGAAATATAATATATTAAGTCATATTTCTATCCAAAAAAATTGAACTTGATTTGAGTTTTGAAAGACCTACTTATGGTCATTCTTGTATAATGTGACAAATCTGAATACAGTTCATTGTTTTGTCCATTATCTGGAACCTTGTGTCACAATTTTCACAGTTTTGAGTCATTAATCTTTCCAAATTTCATCATAAAAATTATAATTTTTCAAAGAACATTGAACATATGTTTGTTTTGATAATTTTGTACTTTTCAAAAAAAGTTTCATTGATGTCTCATTCATTATAACATCAATGATTGTTTAAATGAATTCTGTCATATTTGGATAAATGGCAATATTTGGAGCATTCATATGCTTTGTTTGGATTGTGCATACCATGTTTGCCACATTCCATGTATTACTATTTTTGGTAGAATAGATAAATTTTTAACATATTTTAGCAAAATCTTAATTTTTTTTGTCTTACTATGCTTAGAAAATAGCATATAAGATCTTCTTTTTTTTTTGAAATATTCATGTCATATATGCATTCTATGATTGGTACTTACCATATTGATATATAGATGCATATTAGATCTTGCATATTAGATCTTGCTATATTTAGATGTTCATTGCCATATTTGGATGCTCATTGCCATATTTGGATGCTCATTGCCATGTTTAAATGCTCATTGCCATGTTTAAATGCTCATTGCCATATTAGAAATTGTCATGCTTAAAAGATAGCATACAAGATCAAACCATATAGGCTCTTGCCTTATTTGCAATACATGTCATATTTGAGAGATTTTAAACAATCTTACTAAATGTGAATTTCTTGCCATAAATGTTTTATATGCCATATTTAGATAGAATATTCTATTTTGGGCAATAATTTAATTTATGCAACACCTTAGTCGAATTGCCATATCTATACACCTAGCAAACATATTAGGTGTGGGGACGTGCATTTAGGCACCTACATTCTTGGGAAGGGCATAATGGGAATAATAAAAACCTTAATAAAGAAAGAAAAATGCTTTGCCAAACCTTCTAAAATTAGAATTCAGAATGAAAAGGGTAATTTAGGACGATTTTGCCCCTCGGTAAACCCTAAACCTAGAATAGATTTTAAACCCTAAACCTAGAATAGGTTCTCAATCCCATACCTAGAACAGGTTCTCACTTTCTAACCTAGAACAGGTTACTCCTGAACTACACGGATTCTGATTTCTAGGTCAAACCCTAGGATACGTAGGCCATTTGGGAGAAACCCAAATTCGGATCCACAATTTAGTCCACTCGGACTATCCATAGATCCACTAGGATATCCCCCATATTTTAACCCAAATAGGGTTATCCATACCTTAGTCCACTCGGACTATCCATAGATCTACTAGGATACCCAATCATTGCAACCCAGTCCCAAACTACGCAGATTCTGATTCCTAGGTCGAACCCTAGGATACGTAGGCCAATTGGGAGAAACCCAAATTCGGATCCACATCTCAGTCCACTTGGACTATCCATAGATCCACTAGGATATTTATCCACATTTCAACCCAAATAGGGTTATCCACATTCCAACCCAGATAGGGTTATCCATATTTGACCCAAATATGGTTATTCTTAGATCCACTAGGACTATCTTTCAGTCCACATGAACTATGCAAATCCTAACCCGTAGGGTTTCTCAGCCTTTCAAGCATAAATTTCAACTTCAACAATGAACTTAATCATGCACAAGCATAAATCACATCCATAAACTTTAATCACACCTGAACTACGATGGTGAACCTGATTTTCAGAATAATTCCGTAATACATAGGCAATCTGATGGATACATATTTGGTTCAATGATATCAAACCACTTGGTTTGGTTTGGCTTAACAAATAGATTCTAGCATAGGAAAGGTATAGGAGACCGATTTCGATCGGGCGGTTTGGGTGTCTAACCCCTTCCCATAACCGTAACCTGACGCTTACCCAATCTCTGATGGACCAAAATTCCAATCTAAGGGTCATGAGTCAATCAAAGTCTTACCTTGGGGTAAGATTTCACATTTCTAAGGTCCTAGACCTAAATCTAGGTGGCGACTTCCAAGATTTCCATCTTTGTCCTCACAAGGACATGGATAGAGGTAGGGACCTCAGGATCATGAGTTGGGTAAAAGGGGTTCCTATCTCTTTCAACTGTCAGCAGTTGGAAGACATCCTAGGCATCTCTAATGATGGTTTATTGGTCTATTGCACCCCAAAAAAGCTCCAATTTTTGTTTATGAGGATGCACGCCGAGATAAGCAATCTGATCCTATGGAGTGATCACTGGGAAATGAAAGCGATCGATCTACGTCCCGAGCCCAGGGTTTATTGTAAGATCATTCAACATAACTTGGTGCTGTAGAGTGGGCACTACCAGATGGTCTCTCAGCTCACTCAGTATCTGTTATACTACATCTACACCAGGCAGCCTATATGCCTACCCTACATCATTATCCGTACTATGTATCGAGCTGCGATGATCGGCCTAAAGGGCAACTTACCCTATAGGCATATGATCACTACCATCCTCACTCGCCTCTAAGTAAACATGGAGGGTGAGAGGATTTTTGAGGAGACAGTTTATATGGACCTTGACTGGGAGGCCATCTACAGGAGGAGATGCAGGACGTATAGGTCAGTGACGAGGAATAGAATGCAATGAACCGTCCTCCACGTCGAGCTGTAGCAGCGGCAGAGAGTGATGACGATGATGAAAATCGGATGTTCCTAGATGTGGATGACATCCCCCCTCCTTTACCACTGCATACCATTGGAGCTGGCCCTCTCATATTACCTCCTCAGTTGGTCCCTCGCGCCCTCCACCAAATGATATGATGGTGCTCCTTCAAGAGATACGAGACGCTCAGTGTACTACATATAAGCGGGTAGCAAATCTTACTGATAGTCTCTGAGAGACCCAGGTGCAGGTAGCCTGGCTTACGAGGGTGTACACAGAGGATTATGATAGGGACTGAGAGGCATCTTTTCCTCCTACTCCTCTAGCGCGGTAATAGATCTCATCTTTCTTTCTGTTTTGGATACATTTTCTTTTTGATATTCATATTTGTACAGTAACTGCTCGACCTGTGGGTTGTACTCTGTTTTCGGATATACATTATCTCACTTTTATTTTTGGGGCATATATATATATATATATATATATATATATATATATATATATATATATACATATTTTTTCTCCTTTACATTATGTGCATTATGGTCTTGCTTATTTTTTTGTCTCAAACAACAATGTGTTTATGGTGTATTTTTATTATAGCTTTTATTTTTATCCTAACTTAGTTCATGGACTCTTGTAGTCGTATTAAGGTTTGATTGGCAGACGTTAGTGCTCTGATACCAAGTTGTCACACCGCAATTCTAGACAAACCAGAAGTGTGATGAACCATCAAAAGTACCAATGGTTCAATGCCATGAACCATCAAAAGTACCAATGGCTCAATGTCAGGATCTCAAAAGACTGTACCAACAATCCAAGCCAAATATACATTCCACACCAATCAGAGATAATAAAGTAAATAGCAGAAGTCGAGTAATAATGAACTGAGGTCTAACATGATAAATAATTAAATAATCTAGTTATCTCCAAGTAATCAAAGCATAATTAATACCTATTACAAGTATCAAAATATGAAAGTTAACCACTAAGGGTAGACATAGTTAAAACACTCGCTTGATGAGTCTTTCTCATCCTCCACAGCTTGCACATCCATAGCCGCCACATGTCCATACGTGGGCGCATTGATATTACTTTTTGACAGTAGTACCTGCGACATTAGAAACTAAAAAGAATTACGCATGTGAGGGTTAGCTCTCCAACATGAACTTAGTGAGTAAGCAAAACAATGCGTAAACCTATGCATGCATTCAATTTATATCTTTGGTCTGGTATAAGTTTGCAACTGTGTTAAAGAAAGGATTGGCGGCCACTGCACCTCTATACACGAGTGTGTGAATCCGCCTAATGGATCAAACACCATTGCAGTCTCATATGCACCCACCATGGAATAGAGATAGAGCTAAAGTATCCAGATCACACTCTGCCAATACTTTCCTTGATACCCTACCCATACCAATACGTATGCTCCTATTGGCGAGGGCTTCCAAACTGGGCTCATAACTAACTAATCCTAAATGTCGTCCATATGTATCCAAGGCCTTACCCCAGCATCCCTCAGTACGTTCATAGAGATAGAGCTAAGGTTCTTTGACAAAATCGAAGACCACACGGTCCTCAAACACCCCCTGATGCCATATGATGTACTAGTTTCGCTAAGGTAACAACGATATAATGATATCAATGTGATGCATGGTTTAGGGATCACACACCCCTCCCCACACAACACACCAACCACACTCACAAACACATGCCTATTCTTCTCATCATCAATAATAGAATAAAACAATAAAATAAATATGCAAGAACAAGAATAGCAATAATATTGGATGACATATGAGGTGCACATTACAATCATATAAGCATGACATCAATCATAGCATTGGACAAATAAAAGAAGGATAGCTTGTTATTATCAATTAGTTTAGGTCTTGTTTTCTCACCTTTGATCATAGTATAAACCCCTTCCAAGCTTTGAAAATTAACTTGTACTAGTTGACAACCTAGATAATTGATGAATTTAGATTATGATTTGATGTTATTAGGTTACAATAATCTAAAATCTAGTCTGGCCTCAAAATAAGCCTTTTACAAATGAGTGGTCGATTTAGTGGTTATAGGTATATGTCGACCATACATTGTGTGGTCCACTGTGTGCTCGATGGGTTGTGCGACCACTGATCCCACCACACAACCCTGGGTAATATTCTTGAGAGTCTGTGGTCCACTTACTGGTGGCATACATGATCGACTAGTGATGCGACCACAGAATTTGCTGGTTGTGTTCTTAGGTCTTTCTTAGTCAAATCCTTGATTCATCCTTGGAACACCTCCTAGGGTCATTCTATGGTCTTATTCATGGGTTTCCCATCAACAAGTTATCCCTAACCTATTTTCATGGTTTCTCCTTGAGATTAATTGAGAAATTTCATGATCTCAATCACAACATTGGGTTCAGCTCATCAACTCATTAATGGGAGATCAATCCTAATCAACCTACATCTATAGAAATAGGTTCCTTACCTTTGTTCCTTGCTATAGAGAGAGATAGAAACTTTTTCTACAAATCCTTCTCTAATCTTCTTCTCCAAGTTTTCTTCTCCTTCTCCTTCCCTCTTAAATTTAGGGTTTAGATTTGATCCAAAAGATTGAGAGAGGACTGAGGGATGTCCTCCATATAGAGGGAAAATCTCCATATAGAGTCTTCTCTCAATTAGGAGAGAGTCCTCATCAAATTAGAAAAGTTTCCTAAACACAGAGTCAGATCTGGGTTTTTGTGGTCGTAAAGTCCATCGACCACAAAAACCAAAACAGTCGACCACACATTGTGTGGTCTATTGTATGGTCTATTGTGTGGTCAACCATATAGTTGACCACACGAACCAAGTTTACTGGTTTGACTATTTTGACTGGTTTGCTTACCTGGCTTTGTGGTTTCTTCATACGGTTGGTTCATTTGTGCCAATTATGATGGAAGACCTGTCACCACACGAGAACCTGAGGTTACACTGGGTTTGTAGCATGCGGGTCTTACAACTCCACCACCCTTAAAAGAAATTTTATCCTTAAAATTTATACTCACGGATATTACAACTCCCCCATCCTCAAAAGAAATTTCATCCTCGAAATTTGGATGTACCTTTCGAATCAAATAGGTGAGGATTTTATTTTCGCATGACGTCTTCTTCTTCCCAAGTAATCTCTTCCACGTCTTAGCTTCGCCAGGTTACCTTCACATAATAAATATCCTAGCTCTGGAGATGTTGTACCTTCCAACTGGTGATCTAGGCTGGTACCACTTCAAAAGTTAAGTCTTCTATCAAATCTAGTAGATCTACCGTCCAATACCTATGATGGATCTTTAACGTACTTTTTCAATAAAAACATGTAAAATACGTCGTGCACATTAGAAATAGATGATGGAAATGCGAGTTGATATGCCACTTTTCTACGTCTCTCTAAAATTTCATAAGGTTCAATTTATATCTAGGATACAACTTCCCCTTTTCACTGAACTGTTTCAAACCTCTCATAGGTGATATATTTAGGAATACTTTGTCACCTACATCCACTCAAGGGACATACCCAAGCATCATTAGTGTGATGAACCCAAAATAAATGCTAGGTAACACCAATTCTGGATAAACCAGAAGTGTGATGAACCATCATAAGAACCAACGATTGAAGTCAGGATCTAGTAATGACCGTACCAACCATCCAAACTAAATACGCATTCCACAACATAATCAGAGATAATAAAATAAATAGCAAAAGTCTTTATAAATACTGAACTATGTGTTTAACATGATAAATAAGTAAATAATCTAATTATCTCTAAATAAACTCAAAACTTAATTAAATAATTTATTACAAGTTTTCCATAGTCAAAATATGAAATAAACTAAGAATAAAGACACTGGAAACACTCGTACGAAGGGTCGTGCTTGTCTTCCACGATCTGTGTATCCATCATTGCCACATGTCCATACGACATTGCCTCCACATGGTCTTTCACAGTAAGACTTGTATCATCAACTAAAATATTTGACATCGAGGGGTGAGCACATAACATAGCTCAGTGAGTAAACAAAACAATGCGTAAACATATGCATGCATTCAATTCATATATTTAGCCTGGTTTAAGTTTGTAGCTGTGCTATAGAAAGGATTGACAGCTACCGCACCTCTATACACGAGTGTGTAAATCCGCCTAATGGATCAAACACCATTGTCATCCCACATGCATCCACCATGGAAGCTAAAGTATCTAGATCACACACTGCCAATACTTCCCCTGATGCTCTACCCATACCAGCATGTATGCCCCTACTGGCAAGGGCTTGCATACTGGGCTCGTAACTAACCAATCCTAGATATCATCCATGTGTATCCTAGGCCTTTTCCCAGCATCCCTCATACATCTATAGAGAGAGCTAGGGTTCCCCAGCAGATTTAAAGACCACACGGTCTGGGAACACCCCCTTGATGCCCTATGACATACTAGTTATGTTAAGGTAACAATGATACGATGATGTCAATGTGATGCATGGTTTAGGGATCACACACCCCTCCCCACACAGCATACTAACTACCCTCACAAATATGTGCCTATTCCTATCATCATCAATAATAGAGTAAAATAATAAAAATAAATAAGCATGAACATGAATAGTAATAATATTGGATGACATATAAGATGCACATTACAATCATACAAGCATGACATCAATCATAGCATTGGTCAAATAAAAAAAAGAATAGCTTGTTATTTTCCAGTTAATTTAGGTCATGCTTCCTCACTTTTGATCATAGTGTCGATCTCTTCCAAGCTTTGGAAGTTAACTTGTACAAGTAGATAACCTAGAAAATTCATTAATTTAGATTAAGGTTTGATGGTACTAGGCTACAGCAGTCTAAAATCTAGTTTAGTCTCAAAATAGGCTTTCTGCAACTAAGTGGTCGATGCAGTGGACAGAGGTATATGTTGACCATATATTGTGTGGTCGACTATTTGGTGGAGCAACATTTGTCCACTGATGCGACCACACAACCCTATGTAAACTTCTCGAGAGTATGTGGTTGACTCATTGGTAACTTTGTGGTTGACCACTGATGCGACCACACAATTTACTGGTTATGTAAGACTCGTATCGTACTAATCGGTCTTACCACCTTGTATGAGGTCTCCCTATCATGGTCGGGCCAAGCGGACCAAGTGCGTGAAGAAACCACAAGGCTAAGTATGAATTTGAACTCAAAATCACCTATTTAGGAGTGTGTGGTCGCATACCTAAATAGGTGTGGTCGCCCCCCCCCGCTTATTACAACGAAGTCGGATGTGTGGTCGCAAGTTTTTAACTGTGTGGAGAGAAACGGCCATAGAATGCGCTCAGCTAATTAGAAGGAAAGGCCTTACAAGACTAGTTGTTGTTGTTGTTCGTAGCTAACGCTACCTTCTAGACCGAACAGCTAAGTAAGGTATTGAGTTTAAGTAATAGAGCTAGGGTGGGGGCTCACTCGTTCACTCTAGTAGTTGTTGCGGGTGAAGGCTACGGGGTGAAAGTAGCAGTAGTTGTTGCTTGGCATGGTCGGGGTTACGGTGTTGTTCAAGTAAAGCGCTATTCCGGACGTTAGGTGGCCTGCCCTTGGTGGTCTACAATCAGGTTGTTTTAACAAGCCAGGTAAGCCGGATAGGCTCGGACGGGTTCCCCACGACGACTCGGACCTTCCGTGATTAGGAAACCTTCCTAATCCGAAGGGGGTTCTTTCCTAATCTAAATAGGACTCTATATGGAGGGTTTTTCTCTATATATAGGACGTTCCTTAGCCTCTTTCATCCTTTTAGAACTCAAACTGAAAGAGAGAGAAAGAGAAGAGGAGGAAGAGAAGGAGAATTGAAGAAGAAGACTAAGAGGAGGGAATTCAGAGAAAACTCTGAATCTTCAACAAGTTTAAGGTATGAAAACATTCCCCACATCTGTTGAATACCTAAAATAGATCATGGAGGAGATAGTGATTTAAAGTGAGACCCCAATCATCAAACCATGGACAAATTCTAAGAAACCCATGGAGGGAATCTATTCGGATGATGGATTGTGTAAGAATATAAATTCTAAGCCATAGAACAATCATAGGAAGGATCATGATGATAATCCAAGGAATCAAAACATAAAGAAATTAAGTTGGGAGTGAAAAGTCGACCATCACATGTGTGGTCGCATGATATGCAACCACACGAGAGACAAATATGATCCACCATATGCACTCGGGAAGTTCCAGGGAGGGTGTGGTCGCATATGTGGTCGCATGATATGCGACCACACCTTGCGACCACACACCCTATGATTGCAGAAACTGAGACCACAGGTGCAACTGCACCTGCGACCACTCAGCTTCTAGAAGTATGAATTAATGAAAATAAATTCTAATTTAAAATCTATATATTTGTTAAGTTTTCAAGTGGTCTAAAAGTGATTTACAAAGCTCGGAAGAGGAACAACCATCGACCAAAGGTGAGGGAACAAGACCTAAATTAATTGGCTAATAATAAACTGTTTTACTTATTAAGTCCAATGCCATGAATGATTCTATGCTTGTATGCTTGTAATGTATATTTCACATGTCGTCCAATATTCCTGCTATTGTTGTTCATGCATATTTAATTATGTTTATTTATAACATGATGATGATAATGATGCTACGAATAGGCATGTGAATGTATGTGTGTGGTTAGTGTGCTTGATGCGAGTGGGGCGTCAAGGGGAGGACGTGACATTATGGTTCATCCTGGTCACCAGACTCTAGCTCTATCTCCATTTAAGTCTTGTCTACTAACATCATCGTATCGCCATTACCTTAGCAGACTTATACGTCGTAGGGCATCAGGGGAGGTGGTCTAGGACCATGTAGTCTCTGACTCTGCCGGGAGGCCTTAGCTCTATCTCTATGGACGTATTGAGGGATACTAGGGTGAGGCCTTGGATACACTGTTTGACATTAGGATTGGTTAGTTGTGAGCCCAGTTTGCAAGCCCTCGCCAATAGGGGCTTACGTGTTGGTATGGGTAGGGCATCAGGGAAAGTGTTATGCGGTGTTTGATCCGGACACTTTAGCTCTATCTCTATTCCATGATGGGTGCATGTGGGACAGCAATGATGTTTGATCCATTGGGCGGCTTCACATACTCGTGTATAGAGGTGTGGCAACCACCAATCCTTTCTATTGCACATTACAAACTTATAAACCAAACCAAAGATATGAATTGAATGCATGCATATGTTTGTTGCATTGCTTTGTTTGCTCACTGAGCCATGATGTGTGCTCACCCTTTCGACGTCGAATATTTTAGTTGATGATGCAGGTCCTACTTGGAAGATTATGTGAATGCACCAATGTACGGGCATATTGCTGCTATGGATGTGGAAGCTTTGGTGGAGTCGCATGATTCATCGTGCGAGTGCAACTTATGTGTTTTCAATTAGATTTAGTTGTTGGTTTATCAAAACATGTAATTGATTTATTTATTTATTTTTATGTCTTTAGTCATTTGGAGATAATTGGATAATTACTTATGTTATCACTGTTACATACTCAGTTCATTTATATTAAAGACTTTCGCTATTGTTTATTTACTTTGATTATGGTTGTGGTTGTATCTGGATTAATCAAATAGACACGGCCTATACGAGATCCTGGTTGAACCGTTGGGTCATAGATGGTTCATCACACCATTCTGGTTGACTCAGAATTTGGGGTGTGACAACTTGGTATCAGAGCTCTTGGGATCTGTCTATTAAACTGTATACTTCTACAAAAGTTCGTGAACTGAGTTAGGATAAAATTTAAAAGCTTTAATAAGAATACACCATAAACACCTGTGTTGTTTGAGACAATAACTAAGACAAAGAATAATGCACATATGAAAAGGAAAAACAAGTTTCATCTATACATTAAATGAAAATAAAAATAACATATATTCGAATCAGAGTACGGTTCACAATTCGGAGAGTTACTCTATAGTATATAGTAAAAAGAAGTAAATGCATCATGGAGCTGGGGGTGCTGGAGGAGGAGGTGCCTCACGATCTCGATCATAGTCCTCAGCATATACCCTCATAAGCCAAGCTACCTGAGTCTGGGTCACCTAGAGACTAGCTACCAGATCTGCCACCCACTGATCAGTAGCATGCTGGGCTACTCGATTCTCATGCAGCAACCCCATCACGTCATATGGTGGTAGAGTGGGAAGGAACCCGAGAAGGACCAGCTCCAGTGGAATGCAGTGGTGATGGAGGAGGTATGGCGTCTACGTCCATGAACATCCTATCATCATCCTCCTCCGCGTCTGCTATCTCTACTAGAGTACGGGGATGCACCATAGCGTTTCTCTCCTTGTCACTGACCTGAGCATCTTGCATCCCCATCCTGTAGATGTCCTCTCAGTCAAGGTCAGACGAAAAAGTGTCATCATGAATCCTCTCATCAACCAAGTTGACCTGCAGGCGAGTGAGCAGAGTGGTGATCAAAGGCCCATAGGGTAGGTTACCCACCAGACCAGGCATAGTGGCATGGTGCATAGTCCTGATAATGATATAAGGAAGGCAGACAGGTTGCCTAGTATAGATGCAGTATAGAAGGTACTGGGTCAACTGTGAAACCTTCTCATAGTGTCCACTCTGGGGAATCAGGTTGTGTTGAATGATCTTGCAATACACTTGGGGTTCTGGTCGTAGGTTGATTGCCTTCATCTGCTAGCGATCATCCCTAAGAATCTGGCTGTCAATCTCTGCGCGCATTCTTACTGACAGGAACTGGGGTTCCTTGGGTGCGTAGTATACCAAGGGACCATCATTTGAGATACCCAGGAGATCCGCCAACTCCTGGTAGTTAAAGGAGATCTCCACTCCTTTAACTAAACTAGTGATCCTGAGCTCTCTACCCCTATCTATGTCATCTAGGTCACCCTTCACTTGTAAATTACCGTAAAACTGTTTCACCAACTCAAGACAGGTGCAACCCTCATATAAGATCACAGGAAGCCAGCCCATATCATAGAATGCACCCTCCACATCAAATAGGGCTAAGTTGACCAAGTTGACACAACGACCCCCTTCCACCTTCTTACGCTCATACCGGACATACCATGCCTCTGCTTCAATAGACCGGAAGCGAAGGGGATCATGAACTCTAGGGACTTTAATGCGAGCCATGCTATCTACAAAGACATAGACCAACAAGCAATACATTAGATATAGTGAAAATTTAAAATTTCGACATTATGACGGCATGATTTGGCCAAAAGCCTCACTTTTCACCTAAACAGTTGGGCAGGAGGATTTACATAGGTCCCAAACTATCATGCAAGCCTCATACAATCGAGAATTTAAACTAGGTAGGTCAAATTTGAAGAAGTTTTGACAATTGGGAAAAACCCCAAAATTTAGGTCAAAAGTGGAAATTTTCAAGTTTCTAATAAACTAACCGATGAAACTCAAATTTTCTTGGGGGCTTTCATCCAGTGGGTGGCCAATAGCAAAAGCCCCTAATAAAAATCAAATTTTTACGGTTAGAAAAATAGTAATTTGAAGAAAACCCTATAGATGGAGAAAAACCTAGGTATGAAAGCTTAAAAAGGAGAAAGAGTAGGGAACATACCTAGAAGAACGGAACGTAGGACGTGGGTCGATGAAAGAATCACCAAACTTGTGCGGTCAACACTGTAACAACTCAGTGGAGGCGAGTTGAGTTGAAGACAAAAGAGAAGAATGGAGATGACTCCAAAAATCAAGTTTAAAAACCTGATTTGGGGTCGTGTGGTCGCAAAATTTTACAAAAAATGCAACCACATGATCTACCACAGGCTCTCGGTGAGTTTCTAGGGTTTGTGTGGTCGCAACCTGTGGTCGCATATAGTGTGACCACACGATTGACCACAGGCTCTAGGTGAGTTGCCAGGGTTTGTGTGGTCGCAACCTGTGGTCGCATATAGTGCGACCACATGATCGACCACAGGCTCTCGGTGAGCTGACAGGGTTTGTGTGGTACCATACCTTGTGGTCGCATATACTGCGACCCCACCATCGACCACATGATGAAAAATACTCTATTTTGACTGAATAACTTTAAAGATTGAAATTTTACATTGATTAATTGGATTTTGACATGAGAATGACGTATATTATGAATGCCTCACACGTTCTCTGACTTTCAGACACTACCACTGTCGAAAACAGGAAATGGTTAGGCAAAGAATAACCAGGCGAGGACGTAACCCAATTCCACCACCACCACATGTGGAGGAAAATAGCCATGAAAACC
Organism: Protea cynaroides; assembly: GCA_028583415.1. NCBI lineage: Eukaryota > Viridiplantae > Streptophyta > Magnoliopsida > Proteales > Proteaceae > Protea > Protea cynaroides. The sequence continues at coordinate 73,859,959 of CM053268.1, forward strand.
CTGAGGAACAGGAGAATCAGAATGTGGTACCGCCAGGAGCCAACAACTAGGCTAACCCTACAAACTTGCCAGCCCCACCTACAGATTTGGCTACTGCGGTGATGAACCTAGCACAACAGTTGCAGCAAATACAGCAAGTGCAAGCCAATATGCAAGCTGCTATGAGAATGGCTTTCCCAACTGCAAACACTATACCTTTACCTATGGGATAGGCTAGTACCATACCAGGGGGTAGCAACACCGTGCCTCAAGCATCGACTATGAACAACACGGTACCTCAAGCACCTCAAACGTCATTTGTACAAGCTCAAGTACAAAACCTTGAAGTAGCTCAAGGCATGTACAACCAAGGCAATTACCAGTATCAACCGCCTATATATGGATCATATGCTCAGTATCAGTTGGACCATTCTTGATTGATCGAGCATTTTCTGAAGATGAAGCCTAAGGAATTTAATGGTAAGCCAGCGGATCCTTTGTGGCCAGCTCATTGGATCGACAAAATGGAAAGTAACTTTATGATGATGACTGTAAATGAAGAGGAAAAAGTATTGTGTGCCACATTTATGCTGAAGGGCGATGCACACCATTGGTGGAAGTCTACTCAAAGTTATCTGTTAGCAAAGCACGCCCAATTGACCTGGGCTATCTATAAAGAAGCATTCTTTGAGAAGTATTTTCCCAGAAGCTTCAGAGATGCGATGAGAAGAGAGTTTCTGAGTTTGTATTAGGGACAGATGACTGTGGATGCGTATCAACAGTGTTATGAAGAGCTGTTTTTCTTTGCTCCCTCTAGCATGCAGGAGGAAAATACCAAAACCCGAAGGTTCGTCATGGGACTTAGGGGAAGTATCCGTGAGCATGTATTTAGACTGGAAAAGAAGATTTATAATGAAGCGGAACAAATTGCTTGAGTACTGGAATCGAGCCAGAGGGAAAGTTATTTTGCTCAGAGCAGAGGTATCAAGAGGCATAATAGAAATTTATATAACGGAGGGAACACAAAGACCTTTAAACCCTTCCGTACTCAAGGTTTCAATGCTGCAGCCAAAACTACTCCAACAGTCTAACCTCAACAGAAGCAAAGTAGTGAGGGAGTAAAATGCTTTAATTGTAATCAAATAGGACATTATTCAAGGGAGTGTCCTAACCCCAAGAAGCAGCTACAGCAAGGAAAGGTTTATGGAGTTACCTCTAAGGATGCTGTCGCATCGCCTGATGTGGTCACAGGTATGACCTAAACCTTTCATTTTGTATTACCATGTGTGAGCATGTAGACTAAATTAAATCAAATCACAGGTATCGTACCTATTAATGGCATACCCGTCAGAGTACTCTTTGATTCTGGAGATACTCATTCTTTTATATCTGTGTCATTTGAAAAGAAGCTAAATCTACCCCTCAGATCTTTAGACTACAAATTATGATCGCCTATGGGATTAGAAGTGGAACTAGAAAAAGGTTATGGACCATGTCTAATTCTTATCGGCAAAAAGATTTTGGATGCAACCTTAATTCAACTCGAGATGGTAGACTTCGATGTTATCTTAAGAATGGATTGGTTAGCTCGGCACTCTGCAAACCTATTATGTGTAGAAAAGAAATTGACATTTAAAGACAAGGAAGGAGTAGAATTTAGTTTTGTGGGAACCAAACTTCTCAGTAAACGAAAACTTACCCTCTCTGCATTAAAGGCTAGAAAATGCCTTGAGAAAAGAGTTGGGTATCTAGTATCAGTGGTTGATCTCACCAAGGAAGCACCACGAATGGAGGATATTGATGTTGTGCGTGACTTTTTGGATGTATTTCCTGAGGAATTACCAGGACTACCACCCGACCGAGCGACAGAGTTCGTTATAGATCTTATACTTGGAGCCGCGCTAGTATCTAAAGCACCCTATCGAATGGCTCCTACTGAACTGAAGGAACTGAAGGAACTGAAGGTGCAACTACAGGAATTACTGGACAAGGGTTATATCAGACCTAGCATATCACCATGGGGAGCACCGGTATTGTTTGTGAAAAAGAAGGATGGTAGCGTTCGACTGTGTATAGACTATCAGGAATTGAATAAGCTTACAATCAAGAATCGATACCCGTTGCTTCGGATCGATGACTTGTTCGATCAGTTGCAAGGTGCCAAAGTGTTCTCTAAAATTTATCTTCGGTCAGGATACCATCAGTTGAAGATTAAGGAAGGTGATATTCCAAAGACAGCATTCAGAATAAGATATGGACATTCTGAATTTTTACTCATGTCCTTTGGATTAACCAATGCACCCGTAACTTTTATGGAACTCATGAATCGGGTATTCCATGATATGTTGGATACGTCAGTCATTGTGTTTATTGTCGACATATTAGTCTACTCCAAGGACAAAGAAACTCATGTCACAAATCTAAGAGCGACAGCGACTAAGAAAAGAGAAGCTTTACGCCAAATTTACAAAGTGTGAGTTTTGGCTAAATGAAGTCGCTTTCTTAGGCCATGTTGTATCCGCTGAAGGAATTAAAGTGGATCCTATCAAGATTGAAGCCATTGTGAAATAGGAAGCACCTAAGAATGTTGCAGAAATCATAAGTTTCCTAGGTTTAGCTGGTTATTATTGACGATTCGTGGAAGATTACTCTAGAATCGCCGTACCTCTCACCAGTTTGACTAAGAAAGGAGAAAAGTTTGTTTGGACCGACAAATGTGAGGAGGGTTTTCAAACATTGAAGGCTAGGTTGATATCAGCTCCCATCTTGACTATTCTGATCCTAGGACAACCATTTACCTTGTATACTGATGCGTCTGGGTTGGGTTTAGGATGTGTACTTATGCAAGGAGAACAAGTAGTTGCGTATGCCTTATGACAACTGAAGACACATGAGAAGAACTATTCCACTCATGACTTAGAATTAGCAGTAGTAGTACATGCTGTCAAGATATGGAGACATTATTTGTATGGTGAAAAATTTCAGATTAAATCAGATCATAAGTGTCTTACTTATCTTTTCAATCAGAAGGAGTTGAACATGAGACAAAGAAGATGGCTGGAATTATTGAAGGATTATGATGCGATATTTAGTATCATCCAGGAAAGGCTAATGTAGTTGCTGATGCGCTAAGCAGAAAAATAATGATAAAATCCCAGGGAGAAGTCAACACGACTGCGGCAATGTGTGTTACAAGAGAAGTATTCAATTATGGTAATGAGCAGTTCGTGATAGATACACCGGATGGATCAACCAATCAAAGGTTTATTCATCATTTTTCAAATATGCTTGCCACATTGAAGATTGTACCTGATCTAATAGACGAAGTAAAAGCCACTATTAAATCAGACCCTTATCTATGAATGGTGCAAGAAGACATCAAAAAAGGTAGGACTACTCCTGAGTTCACCTTGGACGTTGAAAAGGTACTAAAATACAAGGGAAGAGTATGTGTTCCTGAAAATGAATACTTGGATATTAGACGCAGACGAATGAAAGAAGCTCACACCACCGCTTATTCAGTACATCCTGGAAGTACGAAGATATATCATGATCTGAAGAAGCTATATTGGTGGAGAGGAATGAAGGCGGATGTAGCTAAATTTGTGTATCAATCCCTAAATTGTCAGAGGGTAAAGTTTGAAAGGCAAAGACCTGTAGGATTGTTGCAGCCACTGCCAAAACCAGCATGGAAATGGGACTGCATCACTATGGACTTGGTCACCGGGTTACCATTGACTCCCAGAGTAGTTGACGTGGTCTGGGTGATTGTGGATCGTTTGACTAAGACAGCTCATTTCATAGCTATATGACCTCAGTATACCCTAGAGAGGTTGGCCAAGCTATATGTGGATAATATTGTCAGATTGCACGGTGTACCTGAAAGCATTGTGTCCGACAGAGACCCACGCTTTACCTCTAAATTTTGGGAAGGATTACAGAAGGCTATGGGTACAACTTTGAAGTTCAGTACTGCATTCCATCCTTAGACAGACGGACAGTCGGAGTGTACTATTCAGATTTTAGAAGACATGCTTCGAGCTTGTGTCATTGATTTCAAAGGATCAATGACACGAGAAACTACCATTGATCGAGTTCGCCTATAACAACAGCTATCAAGCTACTATACAGATGTCACCCTATGAAGCACTGTATGGTAGGAAGTGTCGAACTCTTTTTTTTTGGAATAAAGTTGGAGAATGGAGTATTGTTGGACCAGAGTTTATTGAAGAGACTTGTCGAGTAGTCGACATTATCAAGGAAAGAGTTAGAGCAACTCAGAACCATCAGAAATAGTATGCAGATAATCGACGTCGAGACCTTGAATTCGTCGTAGGTGATAAGGTATTCCTGAAAATATCACCTATGCGAGGCTTATAACGATTCGGAAAGAAAGGGAAGCTAAGTCTGAGATATGTCGGGCCATATGAAATTCTAGCTAAACATGGAAAAGTGGCGTATCAGTTAGCACTACCCCCATCTATGTCAAGTGTGCATGATGTATTTCATATCTCCTTACTGAAGACGTACGTCAGAGATCCAACACACGTGATAACAGCAGATCCACCAAATCTAACTAATGATTTGACATTGAAAGTAGCACCAACTGAAATTACCAGTCAGAAGGTTCAACGTCTACACAACCATGATATTGTAAGCACCCCATTTTTGTCACCCTCTGCATAAATGAACCAATATGGCAAGTTTCTGGCCTTTAACCCAAAGATTTGTGATTCCCTACTGAACCCCACAGTAGGGTCATGGGCTATTATCTACTTGGATGAATAGGTTGTGAAATTATCTTCGAAATGAGACCGAAATCATCAAATTCTGACTTCAAACAAGGAAGATATCGCAGTTTGAAAGTGCAAGGGTATTTACATAATTATCGTATGATGCATGCATTATCATTCAAACTTCAAGACATCATAGCTTGGTCATCTGATATCGGAATCAGATGATTCAAAAACCAATATTCCTTATTTTCAGTCCTCTTCAAAGTGGACGTGGAAAATCCTAGGTAGAAGGCACCAGTGGGGGCCCCATGCAAGCTTTCATGCAAAATTATCGTTAGAACTTCAAAGCTTTGTATCTTTGTCATTCTACATCGGATTCAGATGATTCCAAGGCCATTATTCTTCATTTGTAATATTCTACAAAGTGGACGGAAAAAAATCTCAGGTAGAAGTCTCCGAAGGGTCCCATGCAAAATTACACATGGAAATGATCATTTAATCTTCGAAAATTTATATTTTGGTCACCCCATATCCAAATCAAGTAATTCCAGCTTCATTATATTCCATTTTTAGTATTCTACAAAGTGGACGTAAAAAATTCTCAGGCAGAAGTCTCTGAAGAATCCCATGTAGAATGGTCAGCCAAATTATCAATAATTGGCATGCTTAAACTTTAGAAATTATTAAGTTGGTCATTTCATTTCCAAATGAGATGATTCAAGTTCCAATATTCCTCATTTTTAATGTTCTACAAAGTGAACATAGAAAATTTGGAATAGATGCTATCGAAAAAATTCATATGGAAGGGTGACAGAAATGGACTATGAAATATCAACCTTAGTCCAAACCAGTTTAATCCAGCTTAGTCTAACTTAGCCCGGCCCAGCTCAGACCAATCCAGACCAAGTTATGTCAGTCCATATGCATGCATTTCTTATATATATATATATATATATATATCTTATGGATATATTATATGTATTAATACATTTATATATATATATATTAGGAAAGAGAGAGGAAAGTGAGGCCATGGAAAGAGAGAGGAAAGTGAAGCCATATGAAAGAGAATGGGAGAAAGAAAAATGGAAAGAGAGAGAAATAAAAAAAATGATTCCTCTTCACGTTTTCTAGAAAGAAAACGTGAAAGAGAGAGGGAGAAAGAAAAAAAAAAGGAAGGAAAGAGGAAGGAAAGAAAAAAAAGAAAAAAAAAAGAAAATGTTTTCTAAGAAAGAAAATGTGAAAAGAGAGGGAGAAAAAAAAAAAGGAAGGAAAGAAGGAAGAAGAAAAGGAAAGAAGAAAGAAAGGAAAGAGAGAAGGAATTTTCTAGAAGAAGGAAATAGAGAAAGGAAAGAGAGAAGGGATTTTCTAGAAGAAGAAGGAGAAAAAGGAAAGAAAGGAAGAAGAAAAAACGTGGGAAGGAAGAAAAGAAAGGAAAAAATGGAAAGAAATGATTTTCTAAAAGAAAAAAAAAGAAGAAGGAAAAAGGAAGAGGGCATTTTCTAGAATGAGGGAGAGAGAGAAAACGTGTGGAATAGAGAGGGAGAAGAGAAAAGGGAAGGAAGAGAAGAAAGGAAAGAAGAAAAAAGGAAGAAAAAAATATTTTTTAGAAAAAGAAAAAAGGAAAGAAGGATCTTCTAGAAAAGAAGAAAAAAAATATAAATAGGCAAGAGAAGAGAGAGGAGGGTCTCTTTTTGGACACCATAGGGAGATGAGAATGTGACTGAGGGAGAGGAGAACGAGAGTGAGAGAGAGAAAACGTGAGAGAGGGAGAATGAAAGAGAGAAGAAAAGAGAAAAGAAAGAAAAGAAAGAAGACAAGAGAGAAAGAGAAGAGAGAGAGAAGCAGAAGAGAGGAGAAGGAGGATTCGCATTCAAAGGGGGTTGATACAACTTCCAATCACCCTTCATCAATGGTTTTGCTCGATTTGAGCACAAGGTTAGTACTCTAAACAAATTTAGAGGTCGTTAGAATGCTCGAATGCCAATTTTACTTGAAAAAGGCTAATTTTCATGAAATCTCAATCACGAATGCTCTATTACATGCTTGTTAATATTAGGATGCCTATGTCTAATATTTTTCATGAATTATAATTTGTCTAAGCTATTCAATGATGAATTTTTGAATGATATACAATGATGCTTGATATTTTTTGTAAATTTCATAAAATGGTTTTCTGATCTGAAATTTCTAGATTTAGGGTTCAAACTTAGGTCGTACATCATATATATTTTTTCTTAGATTTTAAAGCCTAAAATTTTATGTGAGTCTCTATGATATGTTAGAAGACTACTCTAAAAATTTCGTTCCATTTTGAATTGGGAAAATATATCAAAAAATTTGTCTTTGACATTGCTGTTTTTCTCGGATGTAATGTAATCCTCCATCAGAAAGTCTCTAGACAAAGGTCTTATGGTCATAATCAGAAAATCCACTTAATATGAACTTTTTAGACATAAAATTCTTATAAAAAATGGCACTAGTTTCATATTTTTTTAATTTTTTTTTGAATTGATATAAATTTTTAAGTGCATAGTACTCTGATTTTGAATCTGTCATGATGTACTGATTTGCATGATTGAAAAGAATCATTTTTCACAAAGAAAATATATTGTTTTAACTTATTTTTCTTGATGAAATTTTAGATCAGACAGTTATCTACATAGACATATGTCTGTATTTAATTTTCATTAAGAATAGAATTTTATTTGGAATTTATGGTGCAACTGGTCAAAAATCTGGAACAGATTTGATCAGTGCACATGTTCGGTCTTAGGGCATATCTTTGACCTATTTTTGCTTTCTGTTGGGATTCAACTCCTTCATATGAAATATAATATATTAAGTCATCTTTCTATGAAAAAAAAGTTGAGCTTCATTTAAGTTTCGAAAGACCTACTTATGGTCATTCTTGTATAATGTGACAAATCTGAATATTGTTCATAGTTTTGTCCATTATTTGAAACCTTGTGTCACAATTTTGACAGTTTTGAGTCGTCAATCTTCCCAAATTTCTTCATCAAAATTATATTTTTTTCAAAGAACATTGAATATATGTTTTTTTTTTTTTGATAATTTTATACTTTTCAAAAAAAAAAAAGTTTCATTGATGTCTCATTCATTATAACATCAATGATTGTTTAAGTGAATTCTGTCATATTTGGATAAATGGCTATATTTGGAGCATTTATATGTTGTGTTTAGATTGTGCATACCATGTTGGCCACATTCCATGTGTTTCTATTTTGGTAGAATAGATAAATTTTTATCATATTTTAGTAAAATCTTAATAATTACTATTTTTAAGTTTTATTATGCTTAGAAAATAACATATAAGATCTTTCTTTTTCTGAAAAATTCATGTCATATATGCATTCTATGATTGGTACTTACCATATTGATATATAAATACATATTAGATCTTGCCATATTAGATCTTGTAATGCTTAGATCTTGCCATATTAGATCTTGTCATGCTTAGATCTTACCATATTAGGTTCTTGCCTTATTTGCAATACATGTCATATTAGGGAGATTTTCATAATCTTACTATATGTTGTGATAGTTACCATAAATATCATACATGCCATGCTTAGAATATTTCTTTTCTGGTAATAATTTAATTTATGTTGCACCTTAGTTGAACTGCCATATTTGTACACCTAGCAAACATATTAGGTGTGGGGACGTGCATTTAGGCACCCACATTCTTGGGAAGGGCATAATGGGAATAATAAAAACCTTAATAAAGAAAGAAAATGCTTTGCCAAACTTTCCAAAATTAGAGCTTAGGTTGAAAAGGGTAATTCAGGATGATTTTGCCCCTCGGTAAACCCTAAACCTAGAATAGGTTCTAAACCCTAAACCTAGAATAGGTTCTCAACCCTAAACCTAGAATATGTTCTAAATCCTAAACCTAGAACAAGTTCTAAACCCTAAACCTAGAATAGGTTCTCACATTCTAACCTAGAACAGGTTATCATTTTTCGAACTACGCGGATTCTGATTCCTAGGGCAAACCCTAGGATACGTAGGTCATTTGGGAGAATCCCAAATTCGGATCCACACCTTAGTCCACTCGGACTATCCATAGATCCACTAGGATATCCAGCCATTCCATCAGCCCGAGCTATGCGGATTCTGATTCCTAGGGCAAACCCTAGGATACATAGGCCATTTGGGAGAATCTCAAATTCGGATCCACACCTTAGTCCACTCGGACTATCCATAGATCCACTAGGATATCCAACCATTCCATCATTTCGAATTACGTGGATTCTGATTCATAGGGCAAACCCTAGGATACGTAGGCTATTTGGGAGAAACCCAAATTCGGATCCACACCTTAGTCCCCCGATCCATTAGGATGTCCATCAATTTGATCCAAATAGGGTATCCATATTCCAACCCATAAGGTACCATATTTTGACCCAAATAGGGTTATCCATAGATCCACTAGGACTATCTATCAGTCCACATGGACAATCCAAATCCTAACCCATAGGGTTTTCTCAACCTTTCAAGCATAAATTTTAACTTGAACAATGAACTTAATCATGCACAAGCATAAATCACAGCCATAAACTTTAATCACACCTGAACTACGATGGTGAACCTGATTTTCAGAATAATTCCATGATACGTAGGCAATCTGATGGATACAGATTCGGTTCAATGATATCAAACCACTTGGTTTGGTTTGGTTTAACAAATAGAGTCTAGCATAGGAAAGGTATAGGAGACCAATTTCGATCGGGCGGTTTGGGTGCCTAACCCCTTCCCATAATCGTAACCTGATGCTTACCCAATCTCTGATGGACCAGAAATCCAATCTAAGGGTCATGAGTCAATCGAAGTTTTACCTTAGGGTGAGATTTCACATTTCTAAGGTCCTAGACCTTAATTTAGGTGGCGACTTCCAAGATTTCTATCTTTGTCCTCATAGATATTTATTATGTTAAGGTTACTTGGAGGAGCCAAGATGTAGAAGAGATCACATGGGAAGAAGAAGAATGCTATGCGAAAGCAATATCCTCACCATTTCGACTCGAAAGGTATGTACAAATTTTGAGGACGAAATTTATAATAAGAGGGGGGGGAGTTGTAAGACCCGTATCATACTAACTGGTCTTACCACCTTGTATCAGGTCTCCCTATCATGGTTGGGTCAAGCGGACCAAGTGCGTAAAGAAACCACAAGACTAGGTATGAATTTGAACCCAAAATCACATATTTAGGAGTGTGTGGTCGCATACCTAAATAGGTGTGGTCGACCACACCTCAAATTATAGCGACCACAAAAGTCTAGGACGTGTGGTCGCAAGTTTTTGACTGTGTGGACGACGGGTTCTGCGATCACACCTGCGATCACACGAACTCAGACAGACTTCGTGATTAGGAAACCTTCCTAATCCAAAGGGGTTCTTTCCTAATTTAAGTAGGACTTTATATGGAGGGTTTTCCTCTATTTATAGGACATCCCTTAGCCTCTTTCATCCTTTTAGAACTCAAACTGAAAGAGAGAGAAAGAGAAGGACAATTGAAGAAGAAGACTAAGAGGAGGGAATTCAGAGATAACTTTGAATCTTCAACAAGTTTAAGGTATGAAAACATTCCCCACATTTGTTGAATACCTAGAATAGATCATGGAGGAGATAGTGAATTAAAGTGAGACCCCAATCATCAAACCATGGACAAATTCTAAGAGATCCATGGAGGGAATCTATTAGGATGATGGATCGTGTAAAAATATTTATTCTAAGCCATAGAACAATCATAGGAAGGATCATGATGATAAACCAAGGAATAAAAACATGAAAGAATTGAGTTGGGAGTGAAAAATTGACCATCACATATGTGGTCGCATATGTGGTCGCATGATATGCGATCACAAGAGAGACACATATGATCGACCACATGCCCTAGGGAAGTTCCAGGGAGGGTGTGGTCGCATGTGTGGTCGCATGATATGCGACCACACCTTGCGACCACACACCCTATGGTTGCAGAAACTAAGACCACAGGTGCAGGCGCACCTGCGACCACTCAGCTTCTGGAAGTCTGAATTAATGAAAATAAATTCTAATTTAAAATCTATAAATTTGTTAGGTTTTCAAGTGGTCTAAAAATGATTTACAAAGCTCGAAAGAGGAATAACCATCGACCAAAGGTGAGGGAACAAGACCTAAATTAATTGGTTAATAATAAATTGTTTTACTTATTGAGTCCAATGCCATGAATGATTCTATGCTTGTATGTTTGTAATGTGCATTTCGCATGTCATCCAATATTCCTGCTATTACTACTCATGCATATTTAATTCTATTTATTTATAACATGATGATGATAATGATGCTATGAATAGGCATGTGAATGTATGTGTGTGGTTAGTGTATTTGATGCGAGTGGGGCATCAGGGGGAGGACGTGACATTGTGGTTCATCTTGGTCACCAGACTCTAGCTCTATCTCTACTCAAGTTTTGTCCACTAACATCATCGTATCATTACCTTAGCAGAACTATTACGTCGTAGGGCATCAGTGGAGGTGGTCTCGGGCCGTGTAGTCTCTGACTCTGCCGAGGGGCCTTAGCTCTATCTCTATGGACGTATTGAGGGATACTGGGGTGAGGCCTTGGATACACTGTTTGACATTAGGATTGGTTAGTTGGAGCCCAGTTTGCAAACCCTTGCCCATAGGGGCTTAAGTATTGGTATGGTAGGGCATCAAGGGAAGTGTTGACGGTGTTTGATCCGAACACTTTAGCTCTATCTCTATTCCATGGTTGGTGCATGTGGGAAGGCAATGGCATTTGATCCATTGGGTGGATTCACACACTCGTGTATAGAGGTACGGCGACCACCAATCTTTTCTATTGCATATTGCAAACTTATAAACCCGACCAAAGATATGAATTGAATGCATGCATATGTTTGTTGCATTGTTTTGTTTGCTCACTGAGTCATGATGTGTGCTCACCCTTTCGACGTCGAATATTTTAGTTGATGATGCAGGTCCTACTGTGGAAGATTATGTGAATGCATCAATGTACGGGCATCTTGCTGCTATGGATGTGAAGCTATGGTGGAGTTGCATGATTCGTCGTGCGAGTGCAACTCATGTGTTTTCGATTAGATTTATTTGTTGGTTTATCAGAACATGTAATTGATTTATTTTATTTTATTTTATTTTATGTCTTTAGTCATTTGAAAATAATTGGATAATTAATTATGTTATCACTGTTAGATACTCAGTTCATTTATATTTAAGACTTCCGCTATTATTTATTTACTCTGATTATGGTTGTGGTTGTATCTGGTTTAATCAAATAGACACGGGCTATACGAGATCCTAGTTGAACCGTTGGGCCATAGATGGTTCATCACACCATTCTGGTTGGTTCAGAATTTGGGGTGTGACAGGTTGTGTCCGTGGGTCTTTCTCAGTCTAACCTTTGGTTCATTACAGGAATACCTCGTAGGGTCATTTTATGGCTTTTATACCTTGATGATTTTACAAGTATTCCCTAACCTAATTCCATAGTTTCATTTGAATTAATTGGAAGATCTCATGATCTTAACCCTAAGTTAGATTCCATTCACCAACATGATGATGGTGAGAATAATCTAACTATTCCTATCATCTACAGAGGTGAGTCTCTTACCTTAGGTTCCTTGCTGTAGAGGAAGGGAACCGATTGGCAATACTTTTACAATTCCTCTTCTCCAAGCCTCTTTTTCCTTCTTCTTCTCTTTCTATTTCTCTTTCTCTCTTAGATTTAAGGTTTATAATTGATCCCAAAAGAGTGAGAGAGACTAAGGGACGTCCTTTATATAGAGGAAAAACCTCCATATAGAGTCCTCTTTCAACTAGAAAAGAGATCCCCTAAATTTAAAAAGTTTCTAAATCTCAGAGTCGGTTTCATGTTTGTATGGTCGACTGTGTGGTCGCAGAATCCATCGACCACACAAAGCCAATTATGCTACCACTCAATTAAAATTGACTGTCCTCACTTTCTCATTGAATGGTCGGCCACACAACATCTGTCAATCGACCATACAACTAAAATTCACTATTTTTGGATTGTTTCACTTACCTAGCCTTATGGTTCCTTCATACAGTTGGTTCGCTCGAGCCAGCTATGATGGGAAGACCTAGCACGACACGGTTAAACCTAGTTAGTGAAGTACATGTCTTACAACTCCCCCCTTAAACAAATTTCATCTTCAAAATTTGTACATGCCTTCCGAGTTGAATAGGTGAGGGTATTGCTTCTGTATATCATTCTCTTCTTCCTATGCTATCTCTTTTACATCTTGGCTTCTTTAGGTAACTTTGACATAATAGATGTCACAGTTGTGAAGACGTTGAACCTTTTAACTGGTGACCTCAAATGGCACTACTTCGAATGTCAGATCTTTAGTCAAGTCTAGTGGATCAGCTGTTAAGACGTGCGTTGGATCTCTGATGTACGTCTGATGTACGTCTTCAATAATGAGACATAAAATACATCATGTACACTAGACATGGATGGTGGTAATGCTAACTGATATGCTACCTTTTCACATATCGCCAAAATCTCATATGGTCAAATATATCTTGGACACAGCTTACCATTCTTATCGAACAGCTTTAAACCACGCATAAGTGATATATTCAGAAATACTTTGTCACCTACAGTGAATTCAAGGTCTCAGCGTTGGTTATCTACATATTGTTTCAGACTATTCTGAGCTATCTTAACCCTTTCCTTAATTATGTCCATAACTTGACAAGTTTCTTCGATAAACTCAGGTCCTACAATTCTTCTTTCCCCAACTTCATTCTAGAATAAAGGAGTTCGACACTTTCTACTATACAATGATTCATAGGGTGACATCTGTATAGTAGCTTGATAGCTGCTGTTATAAGTGAACTCGATCAACGACAACTTCTCATCCCAAGCCCCCTTAAAATCAATAGCACAGTCACAGAGCATATCTTCTAAGATCTGAATGGTTTGCTCCGATTGCCTCGTCAATCTGAGGGTAGAATGCAGTACTTAACTTCAATGTTGTACCCATAGTCTTCTCCAATCCTTCCCAAAACATTGAAGTAAAGCGTAGATCTTTGTCAGATACTATACTTTCAGGTACTCCATGTAATCGGACAATATTATCCATAGACAGCTTGGCTAGCTGCTCTAAGGTGTACAGAGGTCGTATAGCAAGGGAATAAGCTGTCTTTGTCAGATGATCGACAATCACCTAAACTGCGTCAAAGGACCTTGGGGTTAGTGGTAATCCGGTGACGAAGTCCATGATAATGCAGTCCTACTTTGATGCTGGCTCTGATAAGGGTTGAAGTAAGCCTGCGGGTCTTTGTCTTTTAGCTTTTACTTACTAACAATTTAAACACTGGAACACGTACTTAGCTACGTCTGTTTTTATTCTTCACCACCAATATAATTTCTTCAAATCATGGTATATTTTTGTACTTCTAGGATGTACCAAATATGTAAGACCCGTATCGAACTAACCGGTCTTACCACCTTGTACCAGGTCTACCTATCATGGTCGAGCCAAGTGGACCTAGTATATGAAGAAATCACAAGACCAGGTATGAATCTAACCCAAAAAACAGTAAATGTGAGGGTAGGGTCGCATGCCTAGACAGGTAGGGTCGACCCCACTTCAACAGAAGTCCAACCCATGACTTTTTAGTCGTAGGGTCGGATAACTAAGGAGTGTAGGGTCGATGGATTCTGCGACCCTACGTCCAACCCTACGATGACAGATAGAAACCAGAAATTAAGAAACTTTTCTAATTCCAAGGGAATCTTTCCTAAACTCATTGGGACTTATTATGGAGGGTTTTCCTCTATAAATAGGACGTCCCTTAGCCTCTTTTACTCTTTTACAACCCTAATTGAAAGTGAGAGAAAGAGAAAGAGAAGGAAGAGAAGAAGAGAAGGAAACTTGAAGAAGAAGACTAAGGAAGAGAAAGAAACTTCAGAGAAAGCTCTGAATAAAGGTATGAACCTAATTCCTTACCTGAATAAGAGATCCTAGAATAGTTATGAAGAACATATGATTAGGAGAAACCTAAATCATCCATCCATGGACAAGTTTCAAGAGATTTCATAGAGGAAATTATTATGGACTATGGATAGTATATAACTTGTAGTTTTGAGCCATCCGTAAAGGTTCTACGTGATTCTCAATGCTCGTGGGAGTAGAGAGAAGAAAAGTAATTAGGACTACAGGGACTCATAAGCAAATATATATAATACTATCACAAACTCTAATCAGACCCACACTGAAACGTGGATTGCCTATCTCTTTATCTTGTGACAAATCAGACCAAATAGATCAATTTAGTGACACAGACTCCTACTAGTAATGGGCTCAGTAATTAATCAAGTTCACACACACACATATATATATATATATATATATATATATATATATATATATATATATATATATATATATATATATATATATTCCAATAAAAAGAACATCACCAACACGGCAAATTGTTCAAAGTGGAATCCAAGATGATCGAAGAGGTTCTCATCATTTCTCTGCTCACCAGAACACTGAACAGTTCGAAAAACTTTGGACTTTGGAAATAAGCTTTAGATGCAGAACTCCTACAAGGATGGTGGCAACCATTGAATGACGAAAGAGTGAAATGGGGGAACGAAGAGGAGGGATGTGAGATTGTGAGTAACCGTTCCCATGGATTTCCTACTTTTTCTCCTATATTGTAATATTATAATTTCTTTTGTTTTAAACCGTTGGATACAGCCTTGTTCACATGGCGCACATCCAAAGGGAAATTGGAATCACGGTAATACGTCCCCTATGATGCCACGTGGTTCGAAATAGAGGGACCGAATATCTGTTATTGGTATCTTATCTCCATTAGATATTTTGCAAGCATAGTTGCAGTTCATTTGGCAAACTGAAACTCTAAGCCTGAAACTTGGGCAACCATGGTGGCGTGCTTTCATACTCCCATTTCTGCAGCCTTTTTCTCCAATCCAATGCTGCTCACTTCAACTAAAACATGCTCCTTTACTCTATGTACAAGGGCTATGGCTAAAGAACTTTACTTCAACCATGATGGTTCAGCCGCAGAGAAGCTTAAGGTCACACAGTTGGAGATGGAATTTTTCGTTTTCTCGGTCGTTTTTGTGATAATGAACAAGGGATTCATTGTTGTTTGGATGCAGGCAGGGGTAGACTTGGTAGCTGATTTGGTTGGAGTGACACTCGGCCCTAAAGGTAGGAATGTAGTTCTAGAAAACAAGTATGGACCTCCTAAGATTGTTAATGATGGTGTTGCTGTCCTCAAGGAGGTAAAACCATTGATACCCATCGGTTTATTTTTCCTTTATTCATTTAATAATCCTCTATTTCTTAAGATTGAACCTATGTTCTTATTGTATTAGAGGACCCTTGAAGAATATCGACTCTTGTACTCTTTGTTTTGGTTTTTGTTGATTGAAATGGAAGCCCAATTTCTCGTTATTTGTCTTCTTCCTTTCCCTTATTGGGATTCCAGGATGTGGTTCAGATTGTGATTATAGCGACTGAGCCCTTTTTAGTGTTGGTTCAGACTGAACTGAGTTCAGCTGTTCCTGTTCCCATTAAAGATATGGGTTTTAAACTCTTTTCTTCTTCTCATTTTCGATTGATACTTGGTTTGGTTTATGATTTTTGAATTGGACGTGTCAAATTAGGTATTTCCAATGATTGTGCTAAGTGGTTAAGGGCTTCCATGCTGAAGTCAGCCTTCTATTTCCATGTTTATTTGGGTTGTAATATGTGTCTTCTTTGTCATAAAATTAAAGGAGCTTGTGTAGGTTTTCTTGGCTGGGAGGTCAGCATTTTGGTTCCTTAGTGGTCATTAATATGGATTATTTGGAAACTATAAAAAATACTTAATAATTTCTCATCATTTTATTCTTGTAATTAAACTTGTATGATATTTCTTTGGTCTTGTGGAGGTTGAAGTACCAAATCAACTTAATAATAATGGTGCACAAAAGTAGGAACCATCTCTCTCTCTCTCTCTCTCTCTCTCTCTCTTAGAGACACACGCGCACAAGTTTATTTGCCTATCCATTACTCTTGGTCCGAGAATCTGGTGCAACCATGTATCCTCAAGGTACGAGAGAGAGAGAAGAAAACCAAAAAGGAGACTTAATTATTCTTTTTCACTTTGTATCTTGGTTTCTCTCCCCTGTTTCTCGTTTAATATTTTTATTTGGATCTATAAAGGTTGAATTAGAGGATCCATTGGAGAATGTTGGAGCAAAGTTAGTGAGGCAAGCTGGTGCAAAAACTAATGATCTTGCTGGTGATGGTTCCACCACTTCTGTTATTCTTGCTCAAGGTCTAATTGCTGAGGGTCTTAAGGTATCACTTAGATTTGACTTGCTATACTAATTTTGCATCTTAATTATCAGAGAGAAAAGGGAAAGACTTTCTTTTCACATCTTATCTTATTATATCATTTTTAATTGGTATTAAAGCCAGAGAACTTGTACATCTTACCATAAATACATCTGCTTGTTTTAAACTTGAAAAAGGATGCATATAATGTCAAAGTTTGTTTCTGAAGTTTTGGAATATTTTTTAACTGTTACCAAAAGATGGTTAATGGCTTCTTCTGGTTCAAGACATCCATGAAGCATTTCCTTTATATATATATGCAAACCAAATTATGACAGTGATGTGAAGACCATGTATCTCTGTAGAAACATGCTTGTTACTGGCATACTTGTATTATTATATGGTTGTACTTTTTGAAGGTTATTGCAGCTGGTATGAGTCCTATTCAGATCTCACGAGGGATTGAAAAGACTGCGAAGGCCCTGGTTTCTGAACTCAAGTCAATGTCCAGAGAGGTATATAGCAGAATGAATAGCTACCCCTGGTATGCCAAGTGGATCATAGAGTAGATTCTGCTAATTCAAAGGCTACTGGAATGGTAAATCTTATGCTACTAAAGATGTTGAAACACATATCACTTGACTGGCTCTGGTAGGAATCTTTATGGTGGATAAGCTGGGAGCGACCAGCTTACCTGTTCTCATGGCTGCATTCTATTTTCCAACCAATTGCTTCTGGCTCAGGCTTGACAGGAATCCTTTCTCCCAGCACTCAGTGCCCTTTACTCTCTTTTTTTCTTTTTTTGTCAAAAAGAATTTTAGAAGAATTAGGAGAGGGTGTTGCTGGTTGTACTTGACTTCCAGTGGTTCACATCATGCAGGTTGAAGATCACCAGCTTGCAGATGTTGCTGCAGTCAGTGCTGGAAATGATTATGTGGTAGGAAACATGATTGCTGATGCTTTTCAACGAGTTGGGAGGAAGGGTGTAGTCACCATTGAGAAAGGGAACTCCACCGAGAACAGCCTGCAGATTGTAGAAGGAATGCAATTTGATCGTGGATACTTGTCTCCTTACTTTGTTACAGATAGGCAAAAGATGGCAGTGGAATTCCAAAACTGCAAGGTTGGGTTTTGATATTGTTTCAATATGCTATTCTGTTCTGTGATGTAATTAGAGGGCATCTCTTTTTCTTGCAGTTGCTTTTGGTCGACAAAAAAATCACAAACCTGAAGGAGTTGTTTACAGTACTGGATGGTGCAGTAAAAGATAAGTACCCAATTGTGATAGTTGCAGAGGGCATTGAGCAGGAAGCTCTGGCTCCAATAATTAGGAACAAACTCAAGGGTGTGCTGAAGGCAGCTGCTATTAAAGCTCCTGCCTTTGGAGAACGCAAAAGCCACTACTTAGATGACATTGCTATATTGACTGGAGGTAGTGGATTGGTCATTGATAGTGTTCTAGAGTTTCAAACATATTCTATGGTTTGCAGTCACAAGATATGAACTTTGCCTCGAAATATTACAAACAATTCATAATCTTAACTTTCCATACTCGTACCTTAACATTACCTTTTGTCACATTGTCTTTGGTCTTGTATATTTATTTCTCCATTGCTCTGCAGGTACAGTAGTCAGGGATGAGATGGGGTTAACCTTAGAAAAGGTTGGGAAGGAGGTATTGGGGACTGCTGTTAAGGTGGTGATAACAAAGGATTCAACATTGATAGTTACCGACGGGAATACTCAACCAGCTGTTGAAAAAAGGGTTGCTCAGATCCGAAGCCTTGTTGAGGTGATTTACTGTTCCTTCTAATGCTGATAAATTTCACTTTCCCTTTTATTCCACTTACTGCCTGTTGAGACACTCCATTTTGTGAGTCCCTTCTATTAGTTTGGATGCTTCATATCACATGTGAGATTAGGATTCATGAATGTGTTGAACTCCATTGCTCTTCGTGCTGCCGCTATCACTTTCTTGATCTGTATTGTCCAGTATTCCCCACAACTCTTCGGATGTTCATGACGACCTATTTAGGCCTGAGAAACATGTATCTGGGCCTTGGTGAATATCAAAACCCCTATTTTTGTGGATATCCAGATTATATTGCTTGAGATATCTTACTTTGCATATTTTCAGTTCATCATATACATCATTGATTACGGGAACTCATCTTACTGATTATAATATATGAACATACTTATGATGTAGAGCCATTGGTTAATCTGTCTTCGTGTAAACAGCTGCTGAGGTGGTGATAACATTGAAAAAGGGGCAAAAAGAAGAACAAGTGTTAACTTTTATGCCTTATTCTAAGAATCTGTGCCTAATTTTGCAGAACACAGAAGAAAATTTTCAAAAGAAAATACTGAGTGAAAGAATAGCAAGGTTATCTGGTGGAATAGCTATTCTTAAGGTATTCTAGAAGATAAGAATTATTTGGAATTGGCCTCTTGAAGCCATTGAATTTATAAGGATTCCTTGAGAACCCATATACTTCTGTTTTGCAGGTTGGAGCTCAAACAGAGGTTGAATTGAAGGATAAACAACTAAGAATTGAAGATGCTTTGAATGCAACCAAGGTAGCTTTGATGCATGTTGGTGAAATTACTACTGTATAGTACTCGAACTTTCTTAAGTCATAACCTTGCAGGCAGCTGTTGAGGAAGGTATTGTGGTTGGTGGAGGCTGTAGCCTGTTGAGGCTTTCTTTGATGGTGGATCATATCAAGGATATTTTGGACAATGAAGAGCAGAAGGTATCACACTGTTTCCTCTTCCTCCTTGAAATTATGATACCAGAATTTTTCCTGTGGTACAGATACATGTAAGATTAGAATGTTTTAAGGTTATCATTTTATTGTTTCATTTTTAAATACCTGATCATAATTTCTCTGTTTCAAGTTATTAAGTAGAGTTCGGGCTGCCAGGGAAAATGCCCGGGTTCGAGTCTTGAGAGTGGCCATTTGCGCAAAAATACCAAAGGTTAGAACCGATTCCAAACTCACTCCTCCCAGGACCCTGCATAGGCAGGAGCCGTGGGACCAGCACTGGGTAGTGTCCCTTTTTAAGTCATTAAGTAGAGTTATGCTTTGTACATAACACTAGGGTGTCCAACTGTAGCTCCCGAAACAAACTTCAGCTCCTTCGCTGCCAAGGTCAAATCACACCCCCCTTAAACACAACTACAACTGTAATTGTCTTAGATATTTTAAATCACTTCAATTCCTGAATCATGATATTATACATTTTATAGAAGTCAAACACTAAATAGGATGATCTCTATAGATTTCTTCCATATCAGAAATGTTGTTCCTGAGGCTGCACTGTCGTCATCTTTTGTTTTTTCGTACCTGTTTCTTTATTCAACATCTGCCATTTGTATATTTGTCTGTTTTATTACTCCATGTGCTTCTGGATTCTTTCATTTGAAGATTGTATCTTTATCCTAGGTTCTAACACAAAAATAAAAATAAAATATATATATCCTCAAATTTTTCTGCAGATTGGAGCTGACATCTTTAAAAAAGCTTTAACCTATCCATCAAAATTGATAGCTAAAAACGCAGGTGTTAACAGCAGTATTGTGGTAGAGAAGGTATGCATAGTGCATTAATGCTGATTAATGTACAAATTGACATTCTAGTATCTTTTTATCTATTTATTACAATTTTAACTTCACTTATTATTATGAAATTTGAACTGAGAAGATCTCCTGTTGAATTGATTTCAACTTCCAGGTTCTAGCCATTGATGATGTAAGGTATGGATATAATGCTGCAAAAGACTGTTTTGAAGATTTGATTGCTGCTGGAATTATTGATCCCACAAAGGTATCAAAATGCAAAGAAATAAAGGGTTATAAACTAGACAATCCCATGATAAATAATTCAATACATGGATAGGAGTGGGACATGAGCACAACATATTAGACAATATAAAATTTGAGAATCTCAATGAATTAATGCCTCATTGAACTAGTAACACGGGAAATGTTATTACAAATATCAGTTTGTGGAAGCAGCTCAATTTGAAAAAGCCTTGTATTGTCAACTTGAATACTAGTCCATCTAGGGTCATGTCTTCCATTAATCACCAGCCCTTTTTAAAAAAGTAGTAGTGATGATAAATGGAATTTTTAAAATTGTGTAAATGACAGACATGGCGTACTTAAAATTAATCTTTACAAGTGATAATTTGGAGGAAAGCAACATGAGTTTCTTAAATTTACACTAGTATTGTTTTCTGACATTATATTGTCTCTCCAAAAATGAATTTTTTGTTTCTCTATTACTGCAACACATTTCCTGTTGTCCTGGTCCTATCTCCAGAGTCCAGACTGCCTTCCTAAAAATTATTACTCCTCATACATGCATGTTGGATTATTCTTAGTATGCTCGTTCATATGTGTTGAATCAAAGATTGAGAATGAATGAGTAAGTTGATCTATCTCACCTCCAAATGCATTTATTTATAATCAACTATAATGAGGTAAATAAAGAAAGTAGGTAGAGCTGACCAAGCACACACATTACACATTTAACACATGTTGAATGTGTGTACGTAAAGCTGTTCCAGCACACACATTACACATTTAACACATGTTAAATGTATGTACATGAGTTGTCATTCTTATCTTCTTATCCTAAACAGATCCACTTAAATTGAACCGAACCGTAAATCAGTTCATTACTTACAACACTCCCCCTTAAGTTGGTGCATATATGTCATGCATGCCCAATTTGGACAAAATGACATGAAATTGTTTTCCATGTAGTCCTTTGGTGAAGATGTCCGCAAGCTGGTCAGTTGATTTGACAAAAAGAATCTGAATTTGACCACTTTCCAACTTTTCCTTTATGAAATGCTGATCTATCTCCACATGCTTAGTTCGGTCATGTTGTACGGGGTCATGAGCAATGCAGATGGCTGCTTTATTATCACAACATAAAGTCATAGGCTGAGAATATTGAATCTTTAAATCCTTAAACAGGCTTTGTAACCATAAAAATCACATATGCCTTGGGCTATAGCTCTAAACTTTGCTTCTGCACTGGATCTGGCAACCACATTCTGCTTCTTGCTACGCCATGTGACTAGGTTGCCCCCCACAAATGTGCAATAACCAGATATGGACTTCCTATCTGGACTTCTAGCCCAATCAGCATCAGTATAACCTTCTATTTTTAAGTGATAATTTGGAGTTAACAAAATCCCTTTCCTTGGAACTGCCTTGAGATAATGCAATATCCTGTAAACAGCTTCCATATGTTTGGTGTAGGGATCATGCATGAACTGACTCACTAGACTGACTGCAAAGGCGATGTCTGGGGGAGTATGAGATAAGTAAATCAACCTTCCAACTAAACGCTGATGACTCCCCTTATCGACTGGTGTGCCATCTTTTTCCTTGATTTCAGTGTTAGGGTCTAATGGAGTATTACACGGACTGCAACCAAGCATACCAGTCTCTGTTAAGAGATCTAAAACATATTTTCTTTGAGATAGAAATATCCCTTTAGAAGATCGGGCTACCTTTATCCCAAGAAAATACCTCAACTTTCTTAGATCTTTTATCTCAAACTCCTGTCCCAAGAATGCCTTTAACTTCGTGATTTCAGCATCATTATTTCCTGTAACTATGATGTCATCAACATACACCAGTAGTGCTGTAATAGTCCCACCAGAGTGCTTCATAAACAGAGTATGATCTGCGTTACTTTGAGTGTAGCCGAATCCTATCATGGCCCTGTGAAACCTTCCAAACCATGCTCTGGGAGACTGTTTCAATCCATACAATGCACGCTTCAATTTACACACCTTGTCACTACTAATGTAGTTTGAGAGGCCAGGTGGATAATCCATGTAAACCTCCTCAGTCAGCTCCTCGTGTAAGAACACATTCTTCACATCTAGCTGTTGGAGATCCCAATGGTGATGCACAGCACATGCTAAGATAATTCGGACAGTAGTCATTTTTGCAACTAGGGTAAAAGTCTCCTGATAGTCGATCCTGTATGTCTGAGTGAATCCCCGAGCTACTAGCCTTGCTTTGTAGCGGTCTACTGTCCCATCTGCCTTTTGTTTGATGGTGAACAACCATTTGCACCCTACCGGCCTCTTCCCTGTAGGGAGTGAAACAAGCTCCCATATGTTATTTTTCTTCAGTGCTCTCATTTCTTCTTCCATTGCTGTTTTCCACCGCTCATCAGTAATTGCATCCTGCCATCTTTGAGGAATGGACACAAAAGAGAGAGAGGACACAAAAGCATGATAGGAAGGGGATAACGAATTATACGAAACAAAATCAGAGATGGGATGAAGAGTGCAAGTCCTAGTACCCTTTCTAAGGGCAATAGGGAGATCAGAAGTAGAGTTTAAAAGCTCCTTACCTGTGGGCTCCTCAGTATCTGGATCCTGGGCTGACGAAGGGACATGTGGAGTAGTTGCGTTGATGGTAGTGGCCCGTCCATGGTTGCTTCTGGCACGGCTATATACTTGCAACGGCTTAGGGTTAGGATTAGATTGGTTGGGTACGGTAGGAGTGGATGGAGACTCTAGTGTAGGAAGAGGTTCTAGAGACTCTGGTGTAGGAAGAGGTTCTGGTATTTCGTCATTTTTACTTGGTGTACATGAGCTGTCTGAGTCCACACAACTTTTTACCCTTACTTCTCAGGAGATGTTTATATAAGTAAAGGCACATCTTCGACTTCAACTGGTGCAGGCTCCCCCTAAAGATGGGACTGGTAATACAATAAACTCTCATGAAAAATAACGTCCCTTGTGATGATTATCCGGCGAGAAGGAGGATGATAGCATCTATATCCTTTTTGAGTTGCCGGATAGCCCAAGAAAATACATCGTAGACTTCGTGCCTCCAGTTTGCCATGTAGGTGATGATTGTGTGCGTAACACACATAACCGAACACCTTAGGTGGCAGTGGGAAGGAGGAATCGCCAAGTAAGAGCTCTAGTGGTGCATTGTTTTGAAGAAGGTGAGATGGGAGCCGATTGATCGAGGATGTGGCTGTGAGGACTGCATCGCCCCAATAATGTGCAAGAACATGAGCATCCATCATTAAAGCGTGGGCTGTCTCAAGGAGATGGCTGTTTTTTCTTTCAGCCACCCCATTTTGTGCTGGTGTGTCAATGCAGCTCGTCTGATGAATGATGCCGTGATCCAGTAAATATTGCTGA
>CM053268.1:73884749-74058749 GCA_028583415.1 Protea cynaroides
CAATGGTTCAACCAGGATCTCGAATAGACTGTGTCCCTTTGCTTAAACCAGATACATCCACAACCATAATCAGAGTAAATAAACAATAGCAGAAGTCTTTAATATTAATGAACTGAGTATCTAATAGTGATAACATAAATAAATTACCCAATTATCTCCAAATGACTAAGACATAAAATAAAATAAATTTATCAATTATATGATCCGATAATCCAACAAATAAACTTAATAAAAAAACACATGAATTGTACTCGCACGACGAATCATGCGACTCCATCATACCTTCCACGTCCATCGTCGCAACATGTCCGTACATCAGAGCATTCATATAATCTTCTACAGTAGGACCTGCATCATCAACTAAAATATTCAACGTCGAAAGGGTGAGCACACATAATGCAACAAACGTATGCATGCAATCAATTCATATCTTTGGTCTAGTTTATAAGTTTACAATGTGCAATAGAAAGGATTGGTGGCCGCCGCACCTCTATACACGAGTGTGTGAAGTCGCCCAATGGATCAAACACCATTGCCGTCCTTCATGCACCCATCATGGAATAGAGATAGAGCTAAAATGTCTGGATCAAACACCGCATAACACTTCCCCTGATGCCCTACCCATACCAACACGTAAGCCCCTATTGGTGAGGGCTTGCAAACTGGACTCGTAACTAACCAATCCTAATGTCAAATAGTGTATCCAAGGCCTCACCCCAGTATCCCTCAATACATCCATAGAGATAGAGCGAAGGCCCCCGACAGAGTCAGAGACTACACGGTCCGAGACCACCTCCCTTGATGCCCTACGACGTAATAGTTCTGCTAAGGTAATGGCGATACGACGATGTTAGTGGGAAAGACTTGAGTAGAGATAGGTGGGGTTCTAGATTTGAGATTTTTGGTTCCCTTCCTTATGGTCGACCATACCTACCCAGGTATGCGACCTTAGGTATGTTTTTAGTATTTTTAACTCGATTCTCATATTTGGTTTGTGATCTATCTTCACACGCTCGGTCCACTTGGTCCTGAAATGATAGAAAGACCTAGCACGATACGGTTATATCAAGTTAGTAGAGTGCGGGTCTTACAGTATGTGTCCCTGAAAGTGAAGACTTAGATATTAGACAAAGATTAATGAAGAAAGCTCAAACTACTGCTTATTCGGTACATCCCAAGAGTACAAAGATTTATCATGATCTGGAAAAACTATATTGGTGGAGGGGAATGAAAGTGGATGTAGCTAAATATGTGTCACAATGCTTGACTTGTCAATGGGTAAAGGCTGAAAGGCAAAGACCTGCAGGCTTGTTACAACCATTACCTGAACCAGCTTAGAAATGGGACTGCATTACTATGGACTTCATCACAGGTTACCATTGACTCCCAGAGTAGTTGACGCAGTCTGGGTAATTGTAGATCGTTTAAATAAGACAGCTCATTTTATAACTATATGACCTCAGACATACTAGAGAGGCTAGCCAAGCTGTATATGGATAATATTGTCAGATTACATGGTGTGCCTGAAAGCATCGTGTCCGACAGAGACCCACGCTTTACCTCAAAGTTTTGGGAAGGATTACAGAAGGCTATGGGTACAACATTAAAGTTTAGTACCGCATTCCATCCTTCGACCGATGGACAGGTGGAGCGCACCATTCGGATTTCAGAAGACATGCTCCGAGATTGTGTAATTGATTTCAAAGGATCATGGGATGAGAAATTATCATTAATCGAGTTTTCTTATAACAACAACTATCAAACTACGATACAAATGTTACCCTATGAAGCACTGTATGGTAGGAAGTGTTGAACTCCCTTATTTTGGAACAAAATTGGAGAACGGAGAGTTGTTGGACCAAAATTTATCAAAGAGAATTGTCGAGTAGTAGACATAATCAAGGAAAGGGTCCGAATAGCTCAGAATCGTCACAGCAATATGCAGATAATCGACGCTGAGATCTTGAATTTACCATAGGTGATAAGGTATTTTTTGAAGATATCTCTGATGTATGGTCTAAATTGGTTTGGACAGAAGGAAAAGCTATGTCCTAGATATATTGGACCTTATGAGATTCGGTAAGGCGTAGAAAGGTAGCGTATTAGTTAGCACTACCACCATCGATGTCTAGTGTACATGATGTATTCCATGTTTCACAATTAAAGAAATACGTCAGAGACCCGACACACGTGTTAACGATGGAACCACTATATTTGATTGCATTTGAAGTGGTACCTTTTGAAATCACTAGTCAAAAGCTTCAATGTCTTTGCAACTGCAACATCTATCATGTTAAAGTTATTTGAAAAAGCCCAGACGTAAAAGAAATCACATGGGAAGAAGAGAACACTATGCGAAAGCAATATCCTGACCTATTTGACTCGAAAGGTATGTACAAATTTCGAGAATGAAATTTATGTAAGGGGGGAGAGTTGTAAGACCCGCACTCCACTAACCCAGTTTAACCGTGTGGTGCCAGGTCTTCCTATCATAGCTGGATCAAGTGGACCAACCGCGTAAAGAAGGACCACAAGACCAGGTATGAAAATTGACCCAAAACACTTAAAATCAAGTGTATGGTCGACTACCTGGGTAGGTATGGTCGACCATACGATGGCAAAAAAAAACCACTGATTTTGAAGTGTAAGGTCGATGTTTTTGAGAGTATGGTCGACGGATTCTGCGACAGTACCATCCGACTGTACGACCCCAAACCAGACTCCGAGTTTGAAAATTTTCCAAATAAAAAGAGGATCTCTTTCCTATTATTGGCGAACCTTATATGGAGAATTTCTCTCTATATAAAGGACGTTCCTCAATCCTTTTTCACTCTTTTAAAACACTATCAAACCCGAGAGGAAGAGAAGGAAGAGAAGAAGAAGGAGAGAAAACTAAGGAGAAGGCTGAGAGAAGAGTTCTTTAGACTCTCTGCAACAAGTAAGGTATGAACCTTGTCTCTGTAGCCTTAAAACATTAAGAGTAGGAATTTCTAGTGTAATTGTAATACCAAACCCAATGTAAGGATTTAGTTATGGGATTCTCTGAGCAAACCTCAAGAGGAGATCATGAAGAATGGGTTAGAGCAATTAACATGGTAAAACTAAGAGTTTTGGCCTTAGAATGATCACTAGGGAGGACCCCGTTGATAAGCTTAGAGGAGGAATTCGTATTGAAAGCAAGAGACCACATTACACTCGTATGGTCGCAGATACGGTCGACCATAGCAAGACCAGAGTATCGACCATAGGCATTAGGGAAGAATCTAGGAACCGTATGGTTGCAGGTGTATGGTCGCATATAGTGCGATCATAGGGTATCGATTGTACGTGGTAAGGTCGACACAGCATGAGACCATAGGACCAATCAGTCACCTATCAGTGATCTGTTTTGATTTCTAACTACTGTAACATGTTACACATGAAGTCTAACTTAAATTCATGTAACTTCTAGGTTACTAAATTGATTCAAAGAGAGTTATAAGGCTTAAAAGGAGATCGAGCTTTACTAACAGGTGAGGGAACAAGACCCAAATTAATTGGACAATAATAAAATGTTATTTTATTGAGTCCAATTCTATGATTGATTCTATGCTTGTATGCTTGTAATGTACATCTCACATGTCATCCAATATTACTATTATTACTGCTCATGCGTATTTACTTCTTTCTATTTGCTACCATGTTGGTTGATGATGATAGAGATAGGCATGTGATATATGTGTGTGTGGTTAGTATGTTGGATGCGAGTGGGGCATCAGGGGGAGGACGTGGTATTGTGGTCTCTGACCTAGTCTCCAGACTCTAGCTCTATCTCTACTCAAGTCTTGCCCATTGACATTGTCGTATTGCCATTACCTTAGTAGAAATATTACGTCGTAGGGCATCAGGGGAGGTGGTCTCGGACCTTGTGGTCTTTGACTTTGTTGGTGGGCCTTAGCTCTATCTCTATGGATGAATTGAGGGATGCTGGGGTGAGGCCTTGGATACACTGGATGACATTTAGGATTGGTTAGTTGCGAGTCTAGTTTGTAAGCCCTCACCAATAGGGGTTTACGTGTTGGTATGGGTAGGGCATCAGGGGAAGTATTGGCGGTGTGTGATCCGGACAATTTAGCTCTATCTATTCCATGGTAGAGTGGATGTGGATGACAATGGTGTTTGATCCATTAGATGAGCTTACACACCCATGTATAGAGGTGCGGTGGCTACCAAACCTTTCTATAACACATTGTAAACTTAAAAATCATACCAAAGATATGAATTGAATGCATGCATATGTTTATTGTATTGTTTTGTTTTGCTCACTGAGCCGTGATGTGCGTTCACCCTTTTGACATCAGATATTTTTTGTTGATGATGCAAGTACTACTGTCGAGGATTATGTGAATGCGTTGTCGTATGGACACATGGCATTTATGGACGTAGAAGCTGTTGAAGATGCACATGATCCTTCATGCGAGTGGAATCAATGCGCCTTTGATTAGTTTAGTTATATTTTGGTTAACAGACTTGTAATTGATTATTTTATTTTATGTTTTGAGTTACTTGGAGATAACTGGATTCAATATTTATTTATCACTATTAGATACACAGTTCATTAATTGTAAAGACTTTCACTTATTTGTTTATTATCTCTGATTATCACCGTGAAATGTGTGTGTGGTTTGATATGGTGGGTACTACCTAAACGAGATCCTGACTGAACCATTAGTTTATTGACGGTTTATCCTACTTTTCTGGTTAGTCCAGAATTGAGGTGTGACACAGGCAATGTACTACTGTGGTGTCATATTGAGATTCAACCAACACTTTCGGTCCCGCTTACAGCTGCTAGCCTCCAACTCTCATACACCGGGCAAGGTAGAAGAAGAATACGAGATCCCAGATCACTAAACTCTATTTACAAGTGAACCCCCATCCAGGTCCTCCAAACCCTTTAGGCTCATCACCTCCCACCATAGACTCCATCTCACGCTAGCTACCGCACACCCATACGTTACTAATTCTTCCCTTGGGTCACCCAACCTTTGGAAGTATGAGTTTGTACTTGTATCTTAACCCCTATTGGAAGGGCGTAGGATACAACGTAATGTCACTTCCTATGTCTATCATGTGCATCAATTTAAATAAGGCTACACCCCAGCAGAGACCCCCGGCTCCACATGGGTGTACCCACGCTCCCATGCGACACACGCACCATCATACATGGTGATTAGGATGAAACAAAACTTTGCCCTAGCAAGGATCCCCGGCACCACTCCCATGGACTACTTTGCCTTCGCTAAGGTAATGGCACATTCCTAAGGACCACCGTGCCCTTACTAAGGTAATGACATAAAACAACATGGCCTGTGTATTGTGTTCCCACACGTCACACGACCATCATACCCATACAACAACCATCACACAAAAACATATATATATATATAGTTGTTATGCAAATGCATGCTCAATAATAACAGTTTATTAGATGCATGTTATAAGCATAGTCATAGCATGTTATCAGAGGAAACATGGCATGTTATCATCACAGGCATAGCATGTTATTAACATAAAAGTAGACATGTTAGAATGCCTTAATTACTATGGACCAAACCCCACACCTGATTGTACTTATAGTGTAGTTGCAATGCTAAGCCCTAATAGTAGACCAATACCTTGTTCAAGTCTGTAACCTATTTCATTATATAGTCATTTGTTAGATGGTTGGATAAGCTTTAATCCATATGGTCAAGTCTTCTAAGTTCATGCATGGGTCCCAAGACAAGCTAGGAACCCAATAGTTGGTCCCACAATTCATAGCTAAGGCAAATTGGCTTTCAGAATCAGAAAGGGATGGAGGACACGAAGGGTACATCCCTCGGTTCTGACTCTGCCACAATACTTAAAAAAATCCAATAGTTTCTTAATAAACCAGAGGGATGAATGGATGGTATGTCATTTGGTACATCCTTCAGATGTATCTTTTGTGATCAGTCCATCATTACTGAAAGAAGATGGATATATTCCGGAGGCAATGCCGGGTGGTATTCCTTCAAGCATATCCTCCGGATATCATAATGCTTACAAGGTACATTATGTATGGAGCCATCGATGGGTTCCAGAGGCTAAGGCTCTGATGGCTTCGGAGGGTATGCCCCCGATGAAGAGCCTCCAGACTAGTCTCAGAAACCAGAATCACATGGTTTCGTGGTCTTCTTTTTGGAAAGTTCGAATTGCCACTCTAGTCTTGTTTCTAGTTGATGGAAAGTGTACCCCTATGCTCGGGGAAGAAGATAGTGTCACTATCGACCCATTTTATACCCAACAAGGAGGTAGCTAAACAACCTACCTTTTAGGGTTGGTGTTTTGGTCTCCATTAAATTAGTGTGGAATGTCCCACCATTAAACTCACCTTGGTTGTTGAGTGAAAGAGAGAGTAATATGAACCCTCTCCCATGGGTGAACCACCAGACCACCAGGGTTTGGGTTTACTTCCATTAATGGTGGTCACTAATGGAGGAGCAACCCACATTAGGTCTTCCATTAAAGCTGAAGGAGAGAGAAAGGGAGAGTGTGAAGTGGACTTACCTCATAAAGAGAAGCTAGGGCACACATTTGAGCTCCTTTACCAATCCCAAAGCCCTGTCTACGAATTCCAATGTCCAAGGAGTGAAATAAGGGACTGGGATCACCTATTTATAACAAATCCAGAGGAGAGAGTGGTCACACACATATTTCTCTCACACAAATCGATGGAAAGCTGTCAGGTGGATTCCATCTGGTGGTGCCTTCGGTTAGGCTAAATGGCAGCCCCCATGTATGACCCGCACTCCACAACTCGAGATGGTAGACTTTGACGTTATCTTGGGAATGGATTGGTTATCTCGGCACTCCACGAATCTATTATGTGCGGAAAAGAAATTGACATTTAAAGACAAGGAAGGAGCAGAGTTTAGTTTTATGGGAACCATACTTCCCCGTAAACGAAAACTCATTCTCTCTGCATTAAATGCTAGAAAATGCCTCGAGAAAGGAGGAATTGGGTATCTAGTATCCGTGGTCGACCTCACCAAGGAAGCACTACAAATGGAGGATATTGAAGTTGTGTGTGAATTTTTGGACGTGTTTCCTGAAGAACTACCAGGACTACCCCCTGACCGAGCGACAGAGTTCGTTATAGATTTTATACCCGAAGTCGCACCAGTATCTAAAGCACCCTATCGAATGGCTCCTACTGAACTGAAGGAACTGAAGATACAATTATAGGAATTACTAGACAAGGGCTATATTAGACCCAACATATCACCATGGGGAGTGCCAGTATTGTTCGTGAAAAATAAGGACGGTAGCATTCAACTATGTATAGATTATCGAGAATTGAATAAGCTTACAATCAAGAATCGATACCCGTTGCCTCGGATCGATGACTTATTCGATCAGTTGCAAGGTACCAAAGTGTTCTCCAAAATTGATCTTCAGTCAGGATACCATCAGTTGAAGAATAAGGAAGGTGATATTTCAAAGACAACATTCAAAACCAGATATGGACATTATGAATTTTTAGTCATGTCTTTTAGATTGACTAATGCACCCGTAACTTTTATGGAACTAATGAATCGGGTATTCCATGATATGTTAGATACGTCAGTCATTGTATTTATTGACGACATACTAGTCTACTCGAAGGACAAAGAAACTCATATCACAAATCTAAGAGCCGCTTTACAGTGGCTAAGAAAAGAGAAGCTTTACGTAAAATTTATAAAGTGTGAATTCTGGCTGAATGAAGTCACTTTCTTAGGCCATTTTGTATCCGCTGAAGGAACTAAAGTGGATCCTAGCAAGATTGAAGCCATTGTGAAATGGGAAGCACCTAAGGATGTTACAGAAATTAGAAGTTTCTTAAGGTTAGCTGGTTATTATTGACGATTCATGGAAGATTATTCTAGAATCACCGTACCTCTCACCAGTCTAACAAAGAAAGGAGAAAAGTCTATTTGGACCGATAAATGTGAAGAGTGTTACCAAACATTGAAGGCTAGATTGATATCAGCTCCCATCTTGACTATTTCGATCCTAGGACAACCATTTACCTTGTACACCGATGCGTCTGGATTAGGTTTGGGATGTGTGCTTATGCAAGGAGAACAAGTAATTGCATATGCCTCAAGACAACTGAAGACACATGAGAAGAACTATCCCACTCATGACTTGGAATTAGCAGCAGTAATACATGCTGTTAAGATATAGAGATAATTAGATTAAATACTTATTTGTCATTGTTAGACTCTCAGTTCATTATCTGTAAGACTTCCGCTTATTTGTTTATTACCTCTGATTATTAATGTGAAATATGTGTGTAGTTTGATATGGTGGGTACGACCTATATGAGATCCTAGGTGAACCGTTGGCTTATTGACGGTTCATCACACCTTTCTGATTAGACTAGAATTGGGGTGTGACAACTTGCATTTGCACTAGCTTCTTCTTGGGATTTTGTCATAGCTTTCTTTCTTAGAGCATCAGTAACTACATTAGCTTTCCCTGGATGATACTGAATATCGCAATCATAATCCTTCAGTAATTCCAGCCATCTTCTCTGTCTCATGTTCAACTCCTTCTAATTAAAAAGATGAGTGAGACTCTTATGACCTGATTTAATCTGAAATTTCTCTCCACACAAATAATGTCTCCATAGGTGGTAAGGTATTTCAGAAAGTATCTCCTATGCGTGGTTTAAAATGGTTTGGACAAAAGGAAAAACTGTGTCCCAGATATATTGGACCATATGAGATTCTAGCTAAACGTGGGAAGGTGGCATATCAGTTAGCACTACCCCCATCCATATCTAGTGTACATAATGTATTCCATGTCTCACAATTGAAGAAGTACGTCAAAGATCCAACACACATGTTAACAATAGATCCACCGGATTTGACTGAAGATTTGACGTTCGAAGTAGTACCTTTTGAAATCACTAGTCAGAAGGTGCAACGTCTTTGCAACCACAACATTTATTATGTTAAGGTTACTTGGAGAAGCTAAAATGTGGAAGAAATTACATGGGAAGAAGAGAACGCTATGCGGAAGCAATATCCTCACTTATTCGACTCGAAAGGTATGTGCAAATTTTGAGGAAAAATTTATATAAGAGGGGGGGGGGGAGTTGTAAGACCCGCACTCTACTAACATGGTCTAACTGTGTCATGCCAAGTCTTCCCATCATTCTTAGACCAAGTGGACCGAGCGTGTGAAGATAGATCACAAACCAGGAATGAGAATCGAGTTAAAAACACTGAAAACATACCTAAGGTCGCATACTTGGGTAGGTATGGTCGACCATAAGGAAGGAAACAAAAATCTCAAATCCAGAACCCTACGGTCGATGATTTCGACCCTATGGTCGATGGTTTATGCGACCGTCTGATCGATCGTGAGACCCCAGATCAGACTCCGAGTTTTGGAAACGTTCTTAAATTAAGGGATCGCTTTCCTAATTGAAAGAAGACTCTATATAGAGAATTTTTCTCTATATAAAGGACGTCCCTCAGTTCTTTTTCACTCTTTTAGAACATTAGTAAACCCTAGAGAAAGAGAAGGGAAGAGAAGGAAGAGAAGGAGAAGAAGAACAAGCTAAGGAAATGAATTTGCTAAGAAGAGATTGGCTTTCTATTACAGGCAATGGTATGAACCTAATCTCTAGAGATGTAAACTCTAAGGAATAAGACTTCTATGGAAGATAGGCAATATCAATCTATCATTATCCATGTGATTCCTCGAGTAATTTTCAATGATAACCATGAGGGATGAGTTTGATGGTTAAGGTTGATAAAAAAACTGCTAATGATGGCCATAGGATGTCCTTAGAATAAACCCCATTGAAGATCAGAAGAACTAACCCAAGAAGAACTCGAATTGCATGTAGTCTGTCACCAAAAATCTCAAGGTCACAGCTACGGTCGACCATAGCATGACCAGCATGACCGAGGATCGACCATAGGTATTCAGGAAGATTTCAGAAACCATATGGTCGTAGCTACAGTCGCACCATATGCGATCGTAGGGTATCGACCGTAGGCAGTAAAGTCGACACAGTATGAGACTATAAGACCAATCAGACACCTATTAGTACTCTGTTTTGATTTTCGCTACTATAACATGTCACATATGAACCCTAACTTAAATTCATATAACTTTTAGGTTGTTAAATTAATTCAAAGAGAATTTCAAGGCTTGAAAGGAGATCGAGTATTGCTAACAGGTGAGGGAACAAGACCTAAACTAATTGGATAATAACAAACTATTTATTTTTATTGAGTCCAGTGCCATGATTGATTCTATGCTTGTATGTTTGTAATGTGCATTTCACATGTCATCCAATATTTTTGCTATTACTGTTCATGCATATTTAATTCTTTTTATTTAAAACATGATTATGATGATGAGGCTCGGAATAGGCATGTGAATGTATGTGTGTGGTTGGTGTGTTGGATGTGAGTGAATCATCAGGGGGAGGACATGGCATGGTGGTCTTTGATCTCGTCACCAGACTCTAGCTCTATCTCTACTCAAGTCTTGCCCACTAATCGTCGTATCGCCATTACCTTAGCAGAACTATTACGTCATAGGGCATCAGAGGAGGTGGTCTCGGACCGTGTGGTCTCTAACTCTGCCGAGGGGCCTTAGCTCTATCTCTATGGACGTATTGAGGGATGATGGGGTGAGGCCTTAGATACACTGTTTGGCATTAGGATTGGTTAGTTGCGAGCCCAGTTTACAAGCCCTTGTCAATAGGGGCTTACGTGTTGGTATGGGAAGGGCATCAGGGAAAGTGTTGGCGGTGTTTGATCCGGACACTTTAGCTCCATCTCTATTCCATGGTGGGTGCATGTGGGATGATAATGGTATTTGATCCATTGGGTGGATTCACACACTCGTGTATAGAGGTGCGGCAGCCACCAAACCTTTCTATAGCATATTGTAAACTTAAAAATCAGACCAAAGATATGAATTGAATGCATGCATATGTTTGTTGTATTATTTTGTTTGCTCACTGAGCTGTGATGTGTGCTCACCCTACGTCAAATATTTTTAGTTGATGATGCAGGTCCTACCATTGAAGAATATATGAATGTGCCGATGTATGGACATGTTGCTGTGATAGACGTAGAAGCTAAAGAAGATGCACATGATTCATCATGCGAGTGCAACCAATGTGTTTTGCTTAAGTTTAGTTATAATTTGAACATCAGATATGTAATTGATTATTTATTTTTATGTCTTGTGGTTTGAAGATAATTGGATTAAATACTTATTTATCATTGTTAGACTCTTAGTTCATTATCTGTAAGACTTTCGCTTATTTGTTCATTACCTCTGATTATTAATGTGGAATGTGTGTGTGGTTTGATATGGTGGGTACGACCTATATGAGATCCTGGGTGAACCATTGGTTTATTGGTGGTTTATCACACCATTCTGGTTAGACCAAAATTGGGGTGTGACACCCCATATTAGTGGAATGGCTCCCATGTATTGGGACACATGTGGGACCATTCGAGGTCCATCCTAATGCACTTACATGATCATGTATGGACTTAGGGACTCACCTAAGGTTTGGATGTATCCATTTGATCAATGTTGGGTGCCTCGTCAATCTGAGTGTTGAGACTTGGCACAAGGGGAATCAGAGTTAGTAAAGGATTTGGGATGCAGGTCTCACAATCCCCCCAACTTAAAATAATTTCATCCTCGAAATTAAAGCATACGTGGTTCTTCGAACAAATGTGGATACTTTTCCCGCATCTCATTTTCATCTTTCCAAGTGGCTTCCTCAATGGTGTAGTTACGTCAAAGGACCTTTACATACGGGATGGAACTATTCTGTATCTGTTGGACCTTCTTGTCTAAGATTGTTATTGGCTCTACTGTACATGACAAGTCTCGATCGATATGAGGAATCTCAACACTCAAGATGTGTGATGGGTCATGGACGTACTTCTTAATGAGAGAGATGTAAAGTACGTCATGAACTTCAGATAGTGTTGGAGGCAAAGCTAACTGGTAGGCAACCTTGCCACTTCTCCTCAAGATCTCAAATGGACCAATATATCTGGGACTAAGTTTTCCTTTCTTGCCAAAAGGGTGAATACCACGGTAGGGTGATACCTTTAAGAATACTTTGTCCCCTACTTGAAATTCTAGCTCCTTGTGCCTCACATCAGCATAATTTTTCTGCCTACTTTGGACTACTTTAATCCTCTTCTTGATCAGGTCCACTTTGTCACAAGTATCCTGGATAATATCTGGCCCCATTATTCTATGCTCTCCCACTTCGTTCAAATACAGTGGTGTCCTGCATGGTCTGCCATATAATAATTTGTATGGGACTGTGCCAATAGTAGCCTAAAAACTATTGTTATAGGCAAATTCCACCGGTGACAAATATTGATCCTAACTACCCTTGAAATCCAAGGCCAAGCTCAGAGCATGTCCTCCAGTATCTGTACAGTGCGCTCTGACTGTCCATCTGTCTTTGGGTGGAAGGCAATGCTGAACTTTAACTGTGTACCCATTGCTTTCTGTAAGCAATCCCATAGTTTAGATGTAAACTTGGGATCTCTATCTAATGCAATGCTTTCTAGCACTCCATGTAATCTCACTATATTATTTACATAGAGTTTAGCTAATCTATCCATGGTGTACTATGGCCTGATAGCTATGAAAGTGGCCACCTTAGTTAAACGGTCGACAATTACCCAAACTGCATCAACATTGTTTGGCATCAAGGGTAACCCTGTTACAAAATCCAAGGTGATATGATTCCATTTCTATTTTGGGTTTGGTAATGGCTGAAGTAAACCAGGTGGTCTCTAGCGATCTGCCTTGATTTGTTGACAAGTAAGGCATTTATACACAAAGTTGGCTACGTCACCCTTCATGCCTCGCCACCAGTAAGATTTCTTCAAATCTTGGTATATTTTGGTGCTGCCAGGATGCATGGTGAAAGGAGAAGAGTGTGCTTCAATCAGAATGTTCTCCTTCAAATCCTTAGCAGTTTTGGGTACACATATTCTATCCTTGTATCTGATTATTCCCACACTATCTAAAGAAAAATCCAGGTCTTGCTTCCCCTTTTCAAGATCTTGCTTGAGGGTCTTCAGATACACATCATTGTCAGTTGCCTTTTTAATCTGATCTACTAAGGTGGGCTAAATGGTTAAGGCATTGAGTAGAGC
Organism: Protea cynaroides; assembly: GCA_028583415.1. NCBI lineage: Eukaryota > Viridiplantae > Streptophyta > Magnoliopsida > Proteales > Proteaceae > Protea > Protea cynaroides. The sequence goes on from CM053268.1 coordinate 73,897,970, forward strand.
TGATGCTGCCTCAACCCAATCAGTAGCCAAAGCATCAGTGGTGGAAGCTTCGTTCTCTGGAAGTGGAGTTGTGACTTGTGTATGAGCCATATAACGTCCCTCTCCAGGATTAACAAAATTAGGATCATGATCCCGGCGTGCTACCAACGCTTTTAGGCTCAATGCGTCAGCCACCACATTGGCCTTTCCTAGGTGGTACTTGATGTCACAATCATTATCTTTCAACTACTTTAACCATCTTTATTGTCTCTTGTTTAGCTCCTTCTGATTAAACAAATGGGTTAAACTTTTATGATATGACATTACACAGAACTTCTTTCCATATAGGTAATGCCTCCATATCTTCAGAGCGAAGATAATTGCTGCAAGCTCTAGGTCATGCGTAGGATAGTTCTTCTCATGAACCTTCAGTTGCCTTGAGGCATAAGTAATGACTCTATCGCCCTGCATTAGGACACAGCCTAAGCCATACTTGGATGCATCAGTGTATACTGTAAATGTAGTCGTATAAAAAGGGATGATTAAATAGGTGCGGAGACAAGTTTTTGTTTTAATGTCTGAAAACTTTCTTTGCACTTGTCGGTCCACACAAATTTCACCCCTTTTTTTGTTAGTCCTATCAACAGTATTACAATGCAGGAGAAATTTTCAATAAAGTGCCTATAATATCCAGCCAATCCTAGAAAACTCCCGACTTCTATGACTGTCTTTAGTGTACTCCATTCCATAACTGCACTAACCTTACCAGGGTCTGTAGCTAAACCTTCAATTAAGATAACGTGACCTAAGAAGGCTACTTGGTTGAGCCAAAACTCAAACTTCTTAAATTTGGCATACAATCTCTCATGCCTTAGCTTCTGTAATGCCAATTTGAGATGCTCGGCATGGATTGCACTGTCGGGTGAGTAAATGAGTATGTCATCAATGAAGATGATGACAAACTTATCTAGGAACTAATGAAATACCCGATTCATTAGTTCCATGAAAGATGTTGGGGCATTGGTTAACTCGAAGGACATCACTAGAAACTCAAAATATCCATACCTTGTCCTGAATGCCATCTTGGGATTATCACTCCCCTTGATCTTTAATTGGTGATAGCCCGAGTAGAGGTCAATTTTTGAAAAGACACTAGCACCCTCCAATTGGTCAAACAAATCATCAATCTGAGGTAAAGGGTATCGATTCTTGATGGTGAGTTTGTTCAGATCTTGGTAATCAATGCACAAACGGACACTCCCATCCTTCTTCTTTACAAACAAGACTGGGGCCCCCCAAAGTGAAATACTGGGTCTAATGAAACCCTTGTCAAGCAATTCTTGGAGCTGTATTTTGAGTTCCTTTAACTCGGTGGGGGCGATTAGGTATGGGGCTTTAGAGGCTAGAGCTGCTTTTAAGATGAGATCAATAACAAAATCCATCCCTCTATCGAGTAGTAGACTTGAAAACTCTCAAGGAACACATCTTGAAATTCATAAACTACTGGCACATCTTTCAATTTTGGTAGTTCTGTTTCTGTATCCAAAAGTGACACCAAACAGCTCTCGCACCCTTGGTATAGTAGCTTGGAAGCTTGCATTGCTGTTAAGAATAGTTTACGACACTTCATGGTCTTGTCGCCCGTAAACACTACTATTTCTCCATCAATGGGTTGGAATAGGATCTGATGCCTAGAACATAGGACATTGGCTTGATGTTGGGCTAGCCAGTCTATTCAATATTATGTCTAAATCCTTCATCTCAAGGCTGATCAGTTTAGCCTCTATTGATTTATCCTCTATCAAAACTTCGCATGGACTGGGGCAGTCGATCAACTCATTTCAGTAGACTTCTTTGGTCGACCGCCTGTTCTGAATTGGTTCAAAATGGCCAGGTCTTGGTTAATTTGACTGATTCTTCCCAAACAAAGTTTATATACTACAAAATAGAGGGTTTTAACTCTTACCTAGAGTTCCATACACTTCATCGATGATACGGATGCTAGGCTAGTGTCAGCAGGAGAACCTATTATGTGATAAAAATTCAAATTAGCTTGTATTTTTGGGTGTGGGTTTCACAAGTAATGCTTGTAATGGTTTGGAAACAGGGGGTATGGATGCTTCACAACCTCTCCATGAAAGGTGTTGCTGGTCCGGGTGATTCATGATGTCTGGTTAAGCTTGGTAAGGGGGAAGGTGGGTGGTATGGTCCCTTGCAACACCTCTTACTAGCACTGCTTTGCATTGACCAAAAGTAACCTAATTGAGTCACGATGCCTACTATGTAGGGATTGGACTAGATCAGAAGCTTGGAAGGGTAACGGTCCAGTAATATAGAATTTAGGTGGACTTAGCTAGTTGAACAATTACCTATATAACTGTACCCCTAGTCAATAGGGGATTATGTATTGGTATAGGTTCAATAAAAGGTGATATAACCATAGCTGCGATGCTCCCCATTCTGACGTAGTGTAAATAGGCAGGCGAGTCGACTAATGGAATATGATCTTTTCCTCAAGGGTCACCATGGGTGGACTTAGGATGAGTTGCGATTGAAGACCAAGACGCCGAACTTATACATAGGAGATGTTGATTCGCATTGAGGAAGGTTTCATTCATCTTTTGGGAGTAACCCATGCGACCTTGAAGCTTCATTTTCACTGTCCACGAGTTGCTACCTATAATTATCATACTTGACCGTAGTTGTAGTATCATACATTGGTTGTTACACCTTTGATTTTCTTGCTAAGCTCAGTGGTTGAGCTTACGCTTGTGCGTATAAATATTTTAGATGATGCAGGTGTAGCTACTGATGCATTTGCGGATACTTCGAGGTACTATCCATCTGGTGTGGAGGATGCTGATAGTGATCTTGAGGAAGATGTTCATGGTCCCTGCTGCAAATGTAATGATTGTATCTATGCATAGGCAGACCTATCTATCATTTTACCTTTAGTATTTGGGGTTGCTATTTTATTTGGGGGACATGTAGTCTAAGCCTTGATAATTGAATAATTTGGTTATTTAAAACACTTTTATTTTGGAACAATGTTGGGATAATTTCTTTATGGAATTTTAGAGTCAACTACTTATATTTGCTTTAAATTAAGACTTTCGCTAAATTTCAAATTGAATATCAATCTGTTCATCTGTTTACTCTGGGACATGGATTATATACCTAATGTGGTATAGTTTGTGGATCTATGGTTGGTATCTTGTGACATGTGATCCTGGAGGGGATGGTCATGCTTACAAGGAATCCCTTTACACTCTGTTGTTCAGACATATCGGGCACGAGGTGTGATAGTGTCACCACTGCCCATACAAGCATCAATCATCACACAATCATGAGATTCAATATATTAGTGCAATGCATGCCAAGAGCAGATATTGGATGACATGTTATCAATCAAGATGTAACATAGGCAGGCAAGTGATTAGAAACACGCCAAGAATAAGTCAGGGGTTCTGTTCCTCACCTGAAATATGATTTTCTCTATAATTAGTACTAGGTGAGTTGATCTTGGCTACGTACGCACCACCTAATATGTAAAGTAAGGTTATTTGTTACGATGTAGATTAAGATAACTGATACAGGGGCTACCTAGGATTAACTGGTTGCAGTAGTGGTGCGACCAATTTTGCTTCCGATTACTCATGGGAACCTACTGTTTCCAACCTGTTGCATATCTGGTTGCTACAGATGTGCAACCAGATCTGTGCCGGTTACATCCCAAAGCATTACCGAATGCATTCGGTCACATATCTGTTGCAATAGTCATGCAACCGGTCATTGACCGGACCTGCCCAAAGAGGCTGGTCTCCAATCTAGTCTTCCTAGAGGCACAGACCTTGCCTCCAGAACTCCCTCCAGATACCATTCTAGACTTTTATTGTGGAAGTCTATTAATGGATCATCTGGCCAAAGTTCCGAAAAAGGGTTTAAATCCTATCCTATGGCTTAGCGTGGTCAATTAGGCATGCACCTCCTAGGTCTAGGGTTTATTATCTGGTATCTAACCATGGATGGGCTAGAGGTCTAACCTAAGATGATTTCGAAGGAACCTTCTAGACATGCTCAACCATTAACTGAAAGCAAACTCCCACAAGAATGGAGTTTAAGGTTTCCTTAACAGAAATCAAATAACGCAGATAACCCTAAAGTAACATGTTACATAGCTTACATGTGGTGTATTTGAACGGATACTTTGTGTTGTCAAATGGCGCCGGCAGTCCTCTGAGTGAGCTCTCCCCACAAAGCTTGTCCTTCATCCTTCAACCCTCCTCTCTCTTGAGAATGCATCAGAGTTTTTGTGAAGAATACATACTCTCTAGAGAGGGTTCAGAGTAGTTTGATTACCTTGGAGTCTCCCTCTTAAGGTGGACTCCTTTGGAGAGTAAAAGACTAGGGAGAGTCTGGTAAGTGGTAAACAAGAGCGTTGGGAGAGGGATTGCACTCATTCTAAGTAGTTGGAGTGAGGTGGGACCTACTGGGCTTCATTCATAGGTCCAAGAAATATTCCCTCTCAACTAAGATTCGAATTGACAAGTGTCAATTCACGGGTAAGCTTTTTAGCCTATCTGATCACAGCATCCGGTCTCAACAGGTCAGGGATCTTACAACCAGTTGTTACGATCAGTAACCCAATTGGTTACCAACAAACATGACATAACATGGTTCAGAAATTTTTAGTACCTAGTTTTAGGTTGTCATCACTTCGGGTCCATCAGCGGTTGAAAACCCTAGCACAAGAAGAAAACCAAGTTAAACCGGATTTTTTGGGTGCGACTTTTATATCAACAACCACCGAGCCACCATACATATGTCACCCTATGAGACATGGTATGGCAGAAGGTGTCAAACTCTACTCAACTGGGACAATGTAATGAGAAGAAAAGTCTTGGACCTGATATTATATGAGAGACTTATAAGACTGCAAGAAGTAGGTAGACGAGCTATGCAGATGTCAAACGAAGAGACCTCAAGTTTGGGATGATGACAAGTTGTTCCTAAAAGTGTCCCTACTCAAGGGTATTAGTAGTTTTAAGAAGAAAATGAAGTTTGGTCCCAGGTATGTGGGACCTTATGAAACTCTGAAGCTAAGAGGAAAGGAATCCTATCAGTGGTTGTTGCCTCCCTCTTTTATATGAAATGTGTGATGCATCTCATGTCTCCATACTGGAGAGTTACCTTCCAGACACATCACATGTCTTAAGTACCGAATCTCCACGACGTGCTCTAGGCATGTCTCCTGAGGTGGAGCTCGTGGTGATCTTTAAACCCACGATCTTTGCAATAATAGTTTATGCTATTTAAAAGTATATTGGAAAAATCATCCCGCCAGTAAAGTTTCTTGGGAGCAGGAGGTGGAAATGAAGGAGAAGTATCCTCATCGGTTCGACAAATCATGTATGCCTAATTTCGGGGACGGAATTCTTATAAGGTTGAGGGAGTTGTAAGACCCACACTTAGTGATCCTTATTATTGTTGGTCTTCCCACCATAGAGACAACCATGAGCCCTGGGGTGTACACATTTAGCTGGGATTTAGTTTGCTGAGCAAATCAACATAAATAAGCCAAACCGAAGGAAATGTTAAAAGTATTACTTCCGGAGCCACTTCTTCTGGTATACTCGTGACACCTAGAAACTTTAGCTGGGGTAAACCTAATTGAATATCTATAAAGAGGGTTGAGTGGAAATCTTAGCTCCTCCTAGCTAATGGTTCATGGGTGGGTAAGCATTTAAGGTCTTGTAGCTCCTCCACCGAAGACTTGTTGCCAATCCTTTCCTCTTTCCAAACCCCAACCACCATTGGGAGAGGTTGTACGTTGAAGAAGACTACCAGCTCTTGCCCACTAAAAGTAAGTATCAATTGAATGAACATTTAATGAAAGGTTGTGGGGTATATTGTATGGGTTGTATGATAAGAGGGCATAACCATTTGGTTCATTAAAGGTTGGGGGAAAGAGATAGTGGTTCCCAAATGTTTCTTGGACTGATATAGGTATCGATAACAAATTAAGGGTGGCAATAAACCTAGGGCATTCTATGTTACCATCTTTGATGGGGGAGGGGGAAATAAACATGAACTACTCTTGAGATCCATCGGGTGGCCTGCTCATACACCCATCAGCATGTTGGACCTAGGGAGGGAGGAATCACAAAGGAAAATGAGCAGAAATCACATTGGGTTCGCAGCAGTATCATCTTTGGAAGTAGATCTGGAAGAAGTTACTTCCTGGTATACTTCAGGTCTAGATTATGGTTTGCAGGAAAACTTCTAAGGAGGATCGGAAAAAGTCATTGGAACCATTACTTCTGGAAATACTTCTTCCAGTCAATGAGATGACCATTTCCACCAAAGCCTGAAGGTTGAGTCCAGAAGCAAGGCCCTTCCGATACACATAGTTAAAGGACCAGAAGTATTACTTCCGATTATACTTCTGGTTATCACAGTGCACTCACAGAAAATTCATAATTATGGATTGGAAGGAATGATTGGAAGTATTACCTCTGAATCACTTCTCCTGGTTAAGGTCCAAGATACTATTTTGGTTACAGGGAATGTTTCAAACTTAGTGGTTAGACACTTAGATCGAGTTGGGGGATGCGTAAGTGAATTTCAGGGTATTTTATTGAGACTATGATAGGTATGAATAAAGTCAAATATTAACTCATTTCAATTTGATAGGTAAATCAATGTGGGGCTCTAGGAAAGGTTTTCACTACTAGGTGAGGGATTCGAAGCTGATTTATTTTTATGTTTCTATCATTTCATGCAATAGTAATTATTTAAGACTTGCATTTCACACGTCATGATATTAATTATTTTATTTGAGCATGCATTTTTCATAAATATAAATGTTATTAAATGTTAGATTGCAAATGTGATTGTGATTCAAATGGAGTACGGGGATTGAGGTACTGGTACCTCGACTATCATTCGAGTTGGTGGACCGGTATTCTGATGAAAATATGATGCCCAAGGGACGAGGTTGTGAGTGTTAGCTAGGTACTATCCGGTTGATATTCTAGTGAAGGATATGATGCCCATGGGATGGGGTCGGGAGTTCTAGCTGGAGTACAACCTATATACATGTAAAATACTTTCCATATATGTTACCATGGTTAGTAGCATATGTTGATCCCAATGACTGCGACCCTTGCTAGTAGGGGTATACGTACTGGCATAGGCTCATTCCCCTCGGTTATCGACTTGCTGGTAGAAGGGAAGGGGTAGTGGGGTTGGGGCCTAGCTACCAGGAGGGAGCCTCTAGTTGGGGGTGTGTTTATATTTGGTAGCGAGGCTATTTGGTATATGTCACACATAGGGTATAGTTTTCCACGGTGCCTAGACTGTGGCGGTGATGCCCTGTGCCTTTCCCCAGGTCCTAGGGTATGACACCTGAGGTAGTATGGCGAGTCCTAGCGATGACCTTCAATAGATCATAGCCAAACTTAAATAATAATGAAGCATGAATTTGTGTGATTGTATGTCTGTTTCCCTCACTAAGCTGTGGTTTTGCTTACCCTATGTTATTTTGTGGTTTTTAGTTGATTTTTGTAGGAGGATTGATTCTTTCTTAGTTCGTGGCCAGCCTGGGGTAAGGTGTTGCGATCTGTCATTTCCCTCATATTTTTGGTATATATTTAAATGGTGGGTTATGTATTGGAAGTATTATGTTTTGAATGTGTTGAACATAATCAATAGTCTGATTTATATTATAACCTTTAGATGTCATCACACTTATATTTGATATATTAATGTCTTCCGTTGTTATTTCTTTTATTTTTTGTTGAAACCCTGCCAGACAGTCCAGTAAGTGTTGTCATTGTTGGCAACCTTAGCAGGGAGAGTGATATGAAGAGAGAGAGTATCTGTAGGACACTCTGTCAGTCAAGGTGACTAGGTTGATGCAGCAGCCGAAGATGAAGCATGAGAAAGTCCAGCTGAAGAGAAAGAAAGAAGAGAGAAAATGGGTGGGGACCAGGTGGGTTCCACTTTGGGTGGCCAGGCCAGTATGGCAGCCAGCCCAGGCCAGCAAGGCCGATGCCCACGGCACCATGCCAGCAGGGCCGATGCCCGCGGCACCAGGCCAGCAATGCCCAACAGCATGCGCACTGCACAGTAGGTGCCTCGCACATGGAGGGAGTCAAGCGCACAGTAGGCAGCCGCGTGCACCGCACCAGCCATGCACACAGTAGGCAGCCGAGTACACAGCACCAGTCGAGCGCACAACACCAGCCGTGCGCACAGCACATGCCGCGCACAGCAGGCAGCCGAGCGCACAGCACCAGCCATGCGCACAGCATGCCGCGCACAGCAGGCAGCCGAGCGCACAGCACCAGCCATGCACACAACATGCCGTGCACAGCAGGCAGCCGATTGCACAGCACCAGCCGTGCTCACAGCACATGCCGCGCGCAACAGGCAGCCGAGGGCACAGCATCAGCCGTGCTCACACCAGCGCAGCCGCACCGCCGACAGCACCAGCCACAGACATAGCACCTGCGCCGCGCGCACAGCACAGCGTCGCGGCAGCCGCGGCGCATCAATCGCTCGATGTTATGCCTCAATGAATCAGGGTTTTTGGACCCTACTGGAGTTGGAAACCCTGTAGGTGATACTAACGGTTACAGAGGCCATGAGTAATATTGTCAGGGGTATTTTAGTCATTTCATAAAGGAGCATATTCGGTATGGGTGGCTCGGATCAAGCCAGATCAGCCATATTCCAAATCAAAGGCCTACAAAAAGGTGGGATCTGGTGTTGTGTAGAAATCACGCCCAGAGTCCATCGCGAGCTTCCCGATTGGCTGGAGGCAATGTAATAGAATGGTTCGCGCCGCATGGAGCCAAACCTCTGATAGCGTGGAGCGCACACATGGTGCGCATGCGCACATCTGATGGATGTCGTGCATTCCGATCGCGCCTGACGTGATGAGGCCGATCGGAGGGACCAGAGCAAATCCCGCCTACTACTGACCGATCCAACGGTCGATGTCCGAAGATGCCTTCTCCACCAATCAGAGATCGACAACGACGTACCTTTACGTTAGACACGGAGATGATTGCGTGCGTCGCGGTGCACCGAATCAGGGCCGGAGATTCCTTTTGGAATAATCTCACTGGCTGACCTTCTTTTGATGATATCTCGGCCATCCGATGTCGGATCGAGGCCTATAACATATCAAACTGAAGGATTTTCCAAGGAGAGGAGATTGGCAGTGGTTTGAGCTCGGGTAGAAAGATAGTGAGAACCCTCCATTGAAGCTTCTCCAAGAGAGAGAGAGAGACTCCTACTGGCAGTGTGAGGCCATGAAAGCTTCATTGAAGCTTGAAAAGAGCGAGTGGACCAGCTGTGAGCATCCTATGGAGTTGTTCTGGTGAAGAACAAGCTGTGGAGCCCAAGACGAGGCCGAGATGCTTGGACAGTGAAACTTGCATCAGTAGCGAGCAAGACCGGGAGGTAAACTCGCACACACAAATCTTATTTATTGTATCAGAGATATATGGGAAGGGTTTGTATGAATATTTGAAATACACATTGTATAACCTGTCAAGTGGGTGCTTGACTGTAGTTGGGTTAGTGCCTAGGATACAGTTGTAGCTGTGAATGCGATTGATGTTGTAGCATCGGGGTTATAGGTGCAACCGTAGCATTTCTATTGTGTATTGGGTATATACGAAACCCTGATTAGGGTATTTTCCCGTGGAGTAGCCATCACAATGCGTGATGGTGAACCACATTATATTGTGTGTCCCATACATGTGCTTGTGATTGTGCATTAGAAGTCTGTGTACTGCAGGTCTGGATGTACACACTTGGCAGGCCAAGCCCCTGATATGGATACCTGTGGGTGTATGGTTGGTGTGTGCACGAAATGTGTTTGACAGATTGTCTATGAGAGTGTCTCAAGAATCAGCTCAAGGCAGCATTGCATAATTGATCAACAGCTCTTGGCAGCCCTTGCATAGCATCAGGCCATAACCAAAATAGTGAAAAGGAATATTTAGTGGTCACTGATTCACCCCCCTCTCAGTGTCAACCTGGGAATAATAATTGGTATCAGAGTCGAGTTCCCAAGGGAAGAAGACTGACAGCTTCGGGTACAGAGAGTGCATTGAGACTGAGTTATGGCTACAAATGAAGAACATCATGGGCACAGCAGAATTCCTATGTTTGATGGCTCCAACTACAGCATATGGAAAGTCAGAATGGAGGCTTACTTGATTGCACAAGGATATGGGGTATGGCTCGCAGTGAAGAATGGGTACAAGCACACAACTGAAGATATCAGTGATACTGTTGAGATGAAGAAGAGAGAAAATGAAGCTAAGGCTGTCACAGCTCTTCTAGCTACACTTACAACTAATGAGCTCACTAGAGTAATCAGCTGTCCAACATCAAAGGAGATATGGGACAAGTTGCAGAGCATACATGAGGGAGACAGCAAAATCAAGGAGGCTAAATTACATATACTGAGATCTCAATTTGAAAGCCTGAGAATGAGTGAAGGTGAGACAATTGATTTTTACCTGAACAGAGTAAACAAGATCACCAATGCAATCAGAGCATTGGGTGAAGAGTTAAAGGAGATTCATGTGGTCAAGAAGGTGTTGAGGACACTTCCAAAACTATATAATGCCAAGGTGTCAGCCCTTGAAGAAATTGCCACTTTGGATACATTGACCACAAATGAACTACATGGTATCTTGACTACCTATGAAATGAGAATGCTTAAGCCAGTGCCAGCCGAGAAGGAAGCCACTTTTGAAGCCTTTAAAAAATTATTAATGAAGGAACCAGTGGAAAGCTCAAAAGCTGATGTAGAGGAGGACACAGATGATTCAGATGATGAACTTATAGCATATTTGGCTAACAAAATCAAGAAGAGATCTGAGAAGTTCAAAAACAAGTCCTCAATGAGATGTTTCAACTGTGATGGCTTAGGACACTTTGCCTCTAAGTGCCAGAAGAAGGGTAGAGTGTATGACTCTGATGAAGAAGAGTCTAAAGGAAGCCAAGAAAAGAAAGGAAAGAAGAAATTCATTCCAAGAAAGAGAAGTTATCTGTCAAAGCATGATGACCTCTCTGATGAGTTTGAAGATGAAAATGATGATGATATTCTCTTTATGGCAAGACTGGAAGAGACTCCTACTGGGAGTGAGTGATACAACAAAAAGGAAAGGTGATAGTGTCAAGAAAAGAATTAAAGAAGATGACAATCCAGATCTTGAAGCAGAGTTGCTTTCTGCACTCACAGAGCTTCAGAAAGAAAGAAGAACAAAAACTTGAATGAGCAACTCAACCAAGCAAAGGAGATAAATGCTGAAATTATGGACTCTCAGGAAAGAAAAAATAATTGATGATGAACTCGACAATGATCTTACACAAAAAACTTCTGAGTGTAAGAAGCTTGAGGAAGTAATTGTAAGACTTATTGCAGATCTGGCCAAGTCTACAAAGAAGAAAAATCATGCTGAAGCTACTACAAAAGTCCCTCATGTAACCATTCTAAAGTCAAAAGATAAGAATGTCAGGTTACAGGAAGATGAAGAAAGCAGCAGTTCTGAAGATGAAGACAAGGAGGAAGACAACATCCTTGATGAGATTCTAAGTTACCAGAGATCCTCTCATATTAAATTTGGACTTGGATACACTAAGCAGCTATCTAAGGAGATAAGAGAAAAGGGATCTGCAAGTAATCCCATTATGTTTGTGAAAGAAAAGGATAAAGAACCACCAGCTATGAGAGCTACTAAAAGCAAGAATGATGAAGAGGGCTTCAAGACAATCAGGCAAGGCAGTCAGAGAAAACAAAGTCATCTCCAGAGGAATGGTCAGTTTTAGAGAAACAAGCAGGTATAGAGAATCAGATTCAGAGGATACTGTTATGGCTGTAATGCCTATGGGCATAGAGTGGCAGAATGTAGAAGACAACAAAGACCTCCAGTGTTCATTGACAGAAATAGATTTGCGCCTCTTGCTGATGAGGGAGTAATATACTATAGATGTGAAAGACTTGGGCATATAGCTAGAAACTGCAAAATAATTCTTCCATTTCAAAGGCAAGTTAAGAGAAAGGAAAGAAAAGATCCTCCAAGAAAACAAGTTCAGAGAAAAGAAGATAATGAAATGGTAAGAAATACAAGGAAGCCTGTTGCAGTGAAAGACAAGGCTACATGGGTGGAAAAATCACAGAAGAAAAGGAACAATTCTTTGTTGGTGCAAGCAGCACTTAAAGAAAACAAAGGAAAACTGTAAGACCCGTATCAAACTAACCTGGTCTTACCACTTTGAACCAGGTCTACCCATCATGGGTGAGCCAAATGGACCAAGTGCATGAAGGAGATCACGATCCCAGGTATTAAATTGACCCAAAAACACTTAAATTAAGGGGAGGGTCGCATACCCAGCAAGGGAGGGTCGGACCCCCCCAAGACAGAAGTCAAACCCCAGTTTTACATGGCGGGTCGGACACTTCAGGAACCAGGGGTCGACGGGATCTCCGACCCCCCTATCGACCCCCGATAATCGGTAAATCTGAAAACTAGGAAAGTTTCCTAATTTCGATGGGATTCCTTCCAATTCTCAATGGGAGTTATTTTAGGAGTTTCTACTCTATAAATAAGACGTCCCTAAGCCTCTTTTACTCCTTTTACAACCCTAATTGAATTGAGAGAAAGAGAAGAGAAGGAAGAGAAGGAAAAGAGAAGGAAAGAAGAGAAGAAAGCAAAAGGAGAAGAGTTACAAAGAAGGAGTATTCTTCTCAGGTATGGATACTAATTCCATGAATTGCTAAAGACCTTAGGATAGATAATGCAGAGAGTATGATCTCGGAGAAAGCCAAACCATCAACCTATGGTTAGGTTTCCATGGAAAACCATGGGGGAAAATCATGAAAGCCATATAGGTGGTAGAATCATGGTACTAGACCATAGAACATGTGTATAATGGATTATAGGAACAATCCATAGGACCCCAAACACGAAGAATGGATTTAAGGAAGAAAATCGACCAAAACCCACAGGGGGTCGCATGGGGGTCGATGGCCAATCGACCCTACCAGACCCTGAGCATCGACCCCCAGTATTCGGGAAGTCCAGAATAGGGGTGGTCGCACCCAGGGTCAATCATTACTCCGACCCTACTTCTGACCCCCAGTTAAAAACATGATTTTTAAATTCAAAATTAATTCTAATTAAATTCTATCAACTTTGTTAGGTCTTCTAGCAATATAATAACCATATAAAGGTGATCTTAAAGCTTGTAAGAGGATCTATTAGCAAGCTAAGGTGAGGAAACAGAACTCTAAATTAATTGGTTAATAACAAACTATTTTCTCTTTTCTTGAATCCAATGCCATGCTTGATCCTATGAGAATATGTTTGTAATGTGCATACAACATGTCATCCAATATTTATATTATTTGTTCATGCATATTTACTTTATTGTTTATAACATGATGATGATGATGATGATAGGAATAGGCATGTGAATGTATGTGTGTGGTTGGTGTACTTGATCCGAGCAAGTATCAGGGGAGGTGTGACGGGAATGTCAATAAACGTTAACCTTTGGCGGGTCTCAGCACTTTAGCTCTATCTCTAACTCAAGTCTTGTGCATTAGCATCGTCGTATCGCCATTACATTAGCAAAACTATTACGTCGTAGAGTATCAGGGGAGGTGGTCTCAGTCCTTGTAGTCTCTAACTCTACCGGGGGGGCCTTAGCTCTATCTCTATGGACGTTCTGAGGGATGCTGGGGTGAGGCTTTGGATACACTATTTGGCATTAGGATTGGTTAGTTGCGAACCCAGTTTGCAAGCCCTCGCCAGCAGGGGCTTACGTGTTGGTATGGCACTGTACATCAATAAACGTTAACCTTTGTTGTACAATGTTATGGTAGGGTGGATGGGGACGACAATAAACGTTAACCTTTGGGCGGACTTCCACACCCTGTGTATAGAGGCGGGGTCAATAAACGTTAATCTTTGACCACCCAACCTTTCTATTATGCATTGCAAACTTTAAACCAGACCAAAGATATGAATTGACTGCATGCATATGTATTGTTGCATTGTTTTGTTTACTCACTGAGCCATGATCTGTGCTCACCCCCTCGACGTCGAATATTTTTAGTTGATGATGCAGGTACTACCATCGAAGATTATGTCAACGCTCCAGTGTATGGTCACGTGGCGGCGATGGAAGTTGAAGATGAAGTGGATACACATGACACCTCTTGCGAGTGCAACTCATGTGTATTCGATTAGATTTTTAGTTTTCTTTATTTGGATTTATTAAAGACATGTATTGATAATTATTTATGTCTTAGTTGATACAGAATAATTTACTATTTTAATATTAATATCACAGTAGATTCTCAATTTATTTTACTATAAGACTTCCGCTATTGTGTATTTACTCTGATTATGAATGTGGATATATGAAGTTTAGGTCAGCCGGATACTGTCTGTATGAGATCCTGGTTGAGCTGTTGGTTTGCTAGTGGTTCATCACATCATTCTGAATAGTACAGAATTGGGGTGTGACAACTTGGTATCAGAGCATCTCAGGCCGTGTCCGCAAAACTGGCATACATTCACGATAAATTGTGAACTGAGATAGGATAAAAGTAAAAACTATAATATTAACACACTATAAGCACAAGTGATGTTTGAGACCAAATTTGAAAAGACAATAATGCATCTATTAATAGAAGAATAATTTTAAATACTATGAGAGATAAATAAATATGTACAAATAGCTAAAAACAGAGTACAGTCTACAACCCGGACAGTTAGTCTGTAGTACAATGAAAGGAAATAAGTACAATCATGAAGCTGGAGGTGAAGGAGGGGGCGGTGCCTCAGGATCTCTGTCATAATCCTCAGCGTAGACTCTAGTCAACTAGGCTATCTGAGTCTGGGTCATCTGAAGACTAGCTGTAAGATCCGCTACCCGCTGATCAGTCCGGTGCTGAGCGTCTAGTAACTCTCCCGTCCTCATGTCTGATGTACGCTGGGCGTCTAGTAACTCTCCCATCCTCATGTCTGATGTACGCTGGGCGTCTAGTAGCTCATCCACTTTCACCCGCTGAGCGTCTAGTAACTCCCCCATCCTCATATCAGATCTGCGCTGAGCCTCTCTGATCTCATGCAATATCTCCATCATATCAGGAGGTGGGTGAGAAGGACCAGCCGCATGTGAAGGACCAGCCGCATATGAAGTACTAGCTCCAGCCGCATGCGTAGGTGAATGAGGTGGTATAGAGTCTACATCCATGTACATACGGTCATCATCACCAGCAGGCTCCGTATGAACTCCAGTGGCGGCGGCAGCTTCCTCAGCGTCAGCTATCTCTACGCGAGTGCGAGGGCGCACCATCGCGTTCCTCTCCTCATCACTGACCTGAGCATCCTGCATGCCCATCTTGCAAATAGCCTCCCAATCTAGAGGCGATGAAAAGGACTTCTCCTGAATCTTTTCATCCAATAAATCAACCCCCAGGCGGGTAAGCAGAACAGTGATCATATGTCCGTAAGGAAGGTTACCAGTGGGACTGGGCAATGTAGCAGTAATTATGGTACACATGATGATGTACGGAAGGCAGACGGGCTGCCTAGTGCAAATACAATATAGAAGATACTGGGTCAGCTGAGAAACCCTCTCGTAGTGACCACTCTGTGGAATCAGGTTATGCTGAATGATCTTGCAATATACCCGTGGAACTGGACACATATAACATGCCCTCATCTGCCAGCGATCAGGACGAAGGAGATGGTTATCGATCTCGGCCCTCATCTGTAGAGAGAAGAACTGGGGCTCTCCAAGAGCACAGAAAACCATGGGGCCATCATAGGAGATGCCCGGTAGGTCGGCTAGCTGCCGATAGTCAAACGAGATGTTCACCCCTTTGACGTAACTCGTGATGCGTAACTCGTGACCCCTCTCAACATCATTGTAATCCCCTACCACCTGGTGGTTACAATAGAACTGGCGTACCAAGTCGGGGCAGGTGCACGCGTCATAAGTAATGACAGGGAGCCATCCCATATCACTAAATACTCTCTCGACATTGAACAGGGCTAACTCAGCCAAGTTCACTTTACGACCACCCTCTACTTTCTTGCGAGCGTAGTGGGCATACTGTGCCTTAGCTTCGTTGGAAGAGAAATGAAGAGGATCATGAACTCTGGGCACTTTGGTACGAGCCATAGTATCTGCAAATAAGAAAGAGAAACCAATAATGGGTTAGAAAAGAGTAAAAATAAAAAAATTGGGACATTATAACGACGTAAGTTGGCCAAAAGCCTCACTTGTCACCCATACACGGGAGCAGGAGGACTTACGTAGGTGCTAACATATTCTATAACACTCACACTATGGGAAATTCTAACTAATGGAATTCAATTTGAAGAAATTGCGAGAAATCAAAAATTTCAACAAATTAGGGCAAAAAGAGCAAAATCCAAGTTTCTCGATAACCAACCGATGAAACTCAAAAAATTTTGAGGGCTTTTGTTCCTCGAGTCACCAATAACAAAAGCCCCCAATAAAAATCGAATTTTTACGGTTGGAAAAAATTTAATTTGAAAAATACAAGATAAATGGGCAAAAACCTAGAAATGAAAACCTAAAACCCGGTAAAAGTAAGAAGACATACCTGTAGGAATGATGTAGACGTCGAAACACGGAACCGAAATGACCAATATAGTGGAGTGGCACTGTAGCAACTCAGAGGTGGGAGACGAGTCGAAACGGGGAAGGAATAATGGGAAATGGACCCAGAATCGGACCTTAAAAATCTGATTTTTGGTCCGGGGTCGGAGAATTCGACCAGGATAATTGACCCCCATATCGACCCCCATATCGACCCCCAGCTCTCGGGAACCTGACAGAAAACCAGGGGTCGCACTTGGGGGGTCGGACATCCATCGACCCCCGTATCGACCCCCAGCTCTTGGGAATCTGACAGGAAACCAGGGGTCGCACCTGGGGGTCGGACACCCATCGACCCCCGCATCGACCCCCGGCTCTCGGGAAGAATAGGTACATTCCCAGGGTCGGATACTGAGGGTCGGACATACCATCGACCCCCACCATCGACCCTGCATAGAAAAGATAGTATTTTTCACAGAATGATCTGAAAAATGTTGAAAATAACATCAGTTAACATGCCTACATGAAGTATAAATGATTGCCTCACGTTTGTTAATGATTTTTCAGGCATCACCAATATCAGAGGAAAATGGCTGGACGTAGAGTAACCAGGCAAAGTCGAAACATAGTTCCACCACCACCACCTGTGGAGGAAACTAGTCAGGAAAATCCACAGGTTGCACCACCAGTGAATCCGGTTCAGGCAAATCCTACAAACTTGCCACCTCCACCACCGGAGCTAGCAACCGTGGTTATGAACTTATCGCAACAGCTGCAACAAATGCAATACGCACAGGCCCAAATGCAAGCAGCAATGGGATTATGTTCCAGGCAGCACATGCTACACCCATGCCGACTGGACAAGCCAGTGCAGCATCGGTGGGTAACCACCCAGCACCCTAAACACCTCAACCACCAGCTGCACAGATTTCAGTACCAGGTTCGAAAGCAGCTTAGGTTAATTATCAGTATCCACAACCTATGATTGGGGCATACCCCCAAAATCAGTTGGATCACTCTCGACTGGTTGAGAGATTCTTGAAGATGAAGCCCAAGGAATTTAACGGTAAACCGTCTGATTTTCTCTGGCCAGCACATTGGATCGACGAGATGGAGAGAAATTTTCTTATGATGACTATTACAGGAGAAGAAAAGGTATTATGTGCCACCTTCATGCTAAAAGGCGATGCACATCATTGGTGGAAATGGACCAAGACCTATCTATTAACCAAGCATGCCTTATTGACCTGGGCTATTTATAAAGAAGCTTTCTTTGAGAAGTATTTTCCCCGAAGCTTCAAAGATTCTATGGAGAAGGAGTTCCTGAGTTTATATCAGCGTCAGATGTCCGTGGATGCATATCAACAGCGTTATGAGGAGCTGTTTTTCTTTGCACCACTCAGTATGCAAGAAGAAGACACTAAGACCCGTATGTTTGTCACGGGACTTAGAGGGAGCATTAGAGAGCATGTTCTAGGCTTAGAGAAGAAGGTATATAACAAAGCTGTGCAAATTGCTCGAGTTATTGAATCGAGCCAGAAGGAAAGCTATTTTACACAGAACAGAGGTATGAAAAGGCCAGCCAGAAATTCTTATAACAGAGGGAATAACAGGACATTTAAACCCTTCTGTGCTCAAGGCTTTGTTACTGCACCCAAGACTACCCCAGTAATTCAACAGCAGCCAAAGCCAAATTCTGAAGGTCTGAAATGTTATAACTGCAACCAAGCGGGACATATGGAAAGGGAGTGTCCTAAGCCCAAGAAGCAGTTACATCAAGGACGAGTATATGCTGTTACATCCGAGGATGCTGCCGCATCACCCGATGTGGCCACAGGTATGACTAAAACCTTTTAAGTTGTATTACATTGTATGAGCATGTAGACTAATTAAAATAAATCACAGGTATCGTACCTATAAATGGCATACCCGCCAGAGTACTCTTTGATTCAGGAGCTACTCATTCCTTTATATCTGTGTCATTTGGAAAGAAGCTGAATTTACCCATCAAAACATTGGACTAAAAAATACTTGTACGGTCACCGATGGGGTTAGAAGTGGAGTTAAAGAAAGGTTATGGGCCATGTCCAGTTCTCATTGGCGAGAAAACTTTAGATGCAACCTTGATCCAACTTGGGATGGCAGACTTTGACGTCATCTTGGGAATGGACTGGTTAGCTCAGCATTCGGCAAACCTATTATGCGCCAAAAAGAAGCTAACATTTAGAGACAAAGAAAGAGCAGAATTCAGTTTTACGGGAACCAAACTTCCCCGTAAACGCAAGCTCATACTATCAGCACTAAAGGCAAAGAAGTGCCTTGAGAAGGGAGCAGTCGGATATCTAGTATCAGTGGTTGACCTTACCAAAGAAGCACCACGGATGAAAGATATTGATGTCGTGCGGAATTATCCCGACGTATTTCCTGAGGAACTACCAGGATTACCACCTAACCGAGCCACAGAGTTTGTGATAGATCTTATACCTGGAGCCACACCAGTATCAAAAGCACCCTACCGAATGGCTCTTATTGAATTGAAGGAATTGAAAGTACAACTACAAGAACTACTGGACAAGGGTTATATTCGACCCAGTATATCACCATGTGGAGCGCCAGTATTGTTCGTAAAGAAGAAGAACGGTAGCGTTCGATTATGTATCGATTATCGGGAGTTGAATAAACTGACAATCAAGAATCGATATCCACTACCTCGGATCGATGACTTGTTTGATCAGTTGCAAGGAGAAAAATTATTTTCTAAGATTGATCTTCAGTCAGGCTACCATCAGTTGAAGATTAAAGATGGTGATATTCCTAAGACAGCTTTCAGGACCAGATATGGACATTATGAATTCTTGGCCATGTCTTTTGGATTAACAAACGCACCAGCAACTTTCATGGAACTTATGAATTGAATTTTTCACAATATGTTGGATACATCAGTTATCGTATTTATTGATGATATATTGGTATATTCCAAGGACAAGGAAACTCATATTAAGAATCTAAACACCGCTCTACAATGTTTAAGGAAAGAGAAGCTATATGCCAAATTTACCAAATGTGAGTTTTGGCTAAGTGAAGTTGCCTTCCTAGGCCATGTAGTGTCCGCTGAAGGAATCAAAGTGGACCCCAGCAAAATTGAAGCTATTGTAAAGTGGGAAGCACCAAAGAGCGTTGCAGAAATTAGAAGTTTTCTGGGTCTCGCTGGTTATTATCGGAGATTTATGGAAGACTATTCCTGGATTACCGTACCTCTCACCAGTCTGACTAAAAAAGGTGAAAAGTTTATGTGGATGGATAAATGTGAGAAGAGCTTCCAAACCCTGAAGACCAGATTGATATCCGCTCTGATTTTGACTATTCCTGTTCCCGGACAGCCATTTACCTTGTACACTGATGTGTCAGGATTGGGAATAGGATGTGTGTTTATGCAAGGAGAACAAGTAGTTGCTTATGCCTTAAGACAGTTAAAGACACATGAGAAGAATTATCCCACTCATGATTTGGAGTTGGCGGTAGTAGTACATGCTGTCAAGATATGGAGACATTACCTATACGGAGAGAAGTTCCAGATTAAATCAGACCATAAAAGTCTTACTTATCTATTTAATCAAAAGGAGTTGAATATGAGACAAAGAAGATGGCTGAAACTACTGAAAGACTATGATTGTGATATCCAGTATCATCCGGGGAAAGCTAATGTAGTAGCGGATGTGTTGAGCAGAAAGGCAATGATAAAATCCCAGGGAGAGATTAGCACAACCACAGCAATGTGTACTACCGGAATGGTATTCAATCACGGCAATGAGCAGTATGTGATAGACACACCGGATGGATCAGCCAACCAAGGGTTTATTCATCGGTTTTCCAATATGTTCGCTGCATTGAAGATTATACCGGATATAATTGATGAAGTGAAGACAGCTATCAAAGTAGACCCTTACCTAAGAACGGTACAAGAAGACATCGAAAAAGGTAGAACTAACCCTGAGTTCACCTTGGATGAAGAAAAGATATTGAAGTACAAAGGAAGAATATGTGTACCTGAAACAGAAAGTGTGGACATTAGACACCGACTGATGAAAGAAGCCCATACCACCATCTATTCGATTACATCCTGGAAGTACAAAAATGTATCATGACCTAAAGAAACTATATTGGTGGAGAGGAATGAAAGCAGATGTAGCTAAGTTTGTGTCTCAATGCCTAAATTGTCAGAAAGTAAAGGCTGAACGACAAAGACCTGCAGGACTGTTACAGCCGTTACCGGAACCAGCATGGAAATGGGATTGCATCACCATGGACTTCGTCACAGGGTTACCATTGACTCCTCGAGTAGTTGATGTAGTTTGGGTGATTGTAGACCGTTTGACCAAAACAGCTCACTTTATACCGATACAACCTCAGTATACACTAGAAAGGTTAGCTGTATGTAGATAATATTGTTCGATTACACGGTGTACCAGAGAGCATTGTGTCCGATAGAGATCCATGATTTACTTCTAAGTTTTGGAAAGGATTGCAAAAGGCTATGGGTACAACATTGAAATTTAGTACTGCATTCCATCCACAGACAGATGGACAGTCAGAGCATACAATTCAGATTTTAGAAGATATGCTACGAGCATGTGTGATTGACTTTGAAGGATCATGGGATGAAAAGCTACCACTGATCGAGTTCGCCTATAACAATAGCTATCAGGCTACTATACAGATGTCACCCTATGAACCACTGTATGGCAGAAAGTGTCGAACTCCTTTATTTTGGAATGAAGTTGGGGAACGTAGTCTCGTTGGACCAGAATTTGTTGAAGAGACTTGTCGAGTGGTCGACATTATCAAGGAAGGAGTGAGAACAGCCCAGAATCATCAGAAGCAATATGCAGATACTCGACGCAGAGATCTTGAGTTCGTTGTGGGTGATAAAGTATTCTTGAAGGTATCACCTATGCGAGGTCTGAAATGGTTCGGATAGAAAGGGAAACTAAGTCCAAGATATGTCGGGCCATATGAGATTCTAGCTAAGCGTGGGAAAGTGGCCTACCAGTTAGCACTACCACCATCTATGTCAAGTGTGCATGACGTATTTCATATTTCCTTATTGAAGAAGTATGTCAAAGATCCAACGCACGTTCTGACAGTAGATCTACCTAATTTAACTAAAGATTTGACTTTTGAAGTAACACCAACTGAAATCACCAGCCGAAAGGTTCAACGACTACGCAACCGAGATATCTATTATGTCAAGGTCACTTGGAGAAGTAGAGACATGGAAGAAATTACATGGGAGGAAGATAATGCTATGCGAAAGCAATACCCTCACTTATTTGACTCAGAAGGTATGAACAATTTCGGGGACAAAATTTTTATAAGTATGGGGGAGTTGTAAGACCCGTATCAAACTAACCCGGTCTTACTACCTTAAACCAGGTCTACTCATCATGGATGAGCCAAATGGACCAAGTGCGTGAAGGAGATCACGATCCCAGGTATTAAACTGACCCAAAAATACTTAAATTAAGGGGAGGGTCGCATACCCAGCAAGGGAGGGTCGGACCCCCCAAGACAGAAGTCAGAACCCCAGTTTTACATGGGGGTCGGACACTTCAGGAACCAGGGGTCGACGGGATCTCCGATCCCCCCTATCGACCCCTGGTACTCGGTAAATCTAAAAACTATGAAAGTTTCCTAATTTCGATGGGATTCCTTCCAAATCTCAATGGGACTTATTTTAGGAGTTTCTACTCTATAAATAGGACGTCCCTAAGCCTCTTTTACTCCTTTTACAACCCTAATTGAATTGAGAGAAAGAGAAGAGAAGGAAGAAAAGGAAAAGAGAAGGAAAGAAGAGAAGAAAGCAAAAGGAGAAGAGTTGTAGAGAAGGAGTATTCTTCTCAGGTATGGATACTAATTCCTTGAATTGCTAAAGACCTTAGGATAGATAATGCAGAGAGTATGATCTCGGAGAAACCCAAACCATCAACCTATGGTTAGGTTTTCATGGAAAACCATGGGGGAAAATCATGAAAGCCATATAAGTGGTAGAATCATGGTACTAGACCATAGAACATGTGTATAATGGATTATAGGAACAAGCCATAGGACCCCAAACACGAAGAATGGATTTAAGGAAGAAAATCGACCAAAACCCACAGGGGGTCGCATGGGGGTCGATGGCCAATCGACCCTACCAGACCCTGAGCATCGACCCCCAGTGTTTGGGAAGTCCAGAATAGGGGTGGTCGCACCCAAGGTCGATCATTACTTTGACCCTACCTCCGACCCCCAGTTAAAAACATGGTTTTTAAATTCAGAATTAATTCTAATTAAATTCTATCGACTTTGTTAGGTCTTCTAGCAATATAATAACCATATAAAGGTGATCTTAAAGCATGTAAGTGAATCTATTAGCAAGCTAAGGTGAGGAAACAGAACTCTAAATTAATTGGTTAATAACAAACTGTTTTCTCTTTTCTTGAGTCCAATGCCATGCTTGATTCTATGAGAATATGTTTGTAATGTGCATACAACATGTCATCCAATATTTCTATTATTTGTTCATGCATATTTACTTTATTGTTTATAACATGATGATGATGATGATGATAGGAATAGGCATGTGAATTTATGTGTGTGGTTGGTGTACTTGATGCGACGAGTATCAGGGGAGGTGTGATGGGAACGTCAATAAACGTTAACCTTTGGCGGGTCTCAGCACTTTAGCTCTATCTCTAACTCAAGTCTTGTGCATTAGCATCGTCGTATTGCCATTACTTTAGCAGAACTATTACGTCGTAAAGTATCAGGGGAGGTGGTCTCGGTCCTTGTAGTCTTTGACTCTACCGGGGGGCCTTAGCTCTATCTCTATGGACGTTATGAGGGATACTAGGGTGAGGCCTTGGATACACTGTTTGGCATTAGGATTGGTTAGTTGCGAGCCCAGTTTGCAAGCCCTCGCCAGCAGGGGCTTACGTGTTGGTATGGCACTGTACAGTAATAAACGTTAACCTTTGTTGTACAATGTTATGGTAGGGTGGATGGGGACGACAATAAACGTTAACCTTTGGGCGGACTTCCACACCCTGTGTATAGAGGCGGGGTCAATAAACATTAACCTTTTACTACCCAACCTTTCTATTACGCATTGCAAACTTTAAACCAGACCAAAGATATGAATTGACTGCATGCATATGTATTGTTGCATTATTTTGTTTACTCACTGAGCCATGATCTGTGCTCACCCCTTTGACGTCGAATATTTTTAGTTGATGATGCAGGTACTACCATCGAAGATTATGTCAACGCTCCAGTGTATGGTCACGTGGCGGCGATGGAAGTTGAAGATGAAGTGGATACACATGACTCCTCTTGCGAGTGCAACTCATGTGTATTCGATTAGATTTTTAGTTTTCTTTATTTGGATTTATTAAAGACATGTATTTGATAATTATTTATGTCTTAGTTGATACAGAATAATTTGTTATTTTAATATTAAAATCATAGTAGATTCTTAGTTCATTTTACTATAAGACTTCCGCTATTGTATATTTACTCTGATTATGAATGTGGATATATGAAGCTTAGGTCAGCCGAATACCGTCTGTATGAGATCCTGGTTGAGCCGTTGGTTTGCTAGCGGTTCATCACACCATTCTGAATAGTATGGAATTGGGGTGTGGTAAAAATAATCTCCATGGATTCTTGATAGTGGATGCTCAACACACATGACTGGAAACAAAGAAAAATTCACAAGTCTCAATGCTGCAGAAGGAGGAACAGTGAAATTTGGGAATAATGAAGCTGCCAGAGTTGAAGGAAGAGGTTCAGTGAACTTTAACAATGGGAAGATAAAGTCCAACAATGTTTTGTATGTTAATGGGCTGAAACATAATCTACTCAGTGTGAGTCAGATATGTGATCAAGGACATGAGATCACTTTCAACAATGAAGGTTTTGTTGTTCACAGGGTTGGAACAGGAAAGGCAGTGGCTGCTGGTGAAAGAACAGTTGAAAATCTGTATGTGTTGACAGATGCCATCAACAAGTGCATGATAACTCAAGAAAATGAAAATTGGTTGTGGCATAGAAGAATGGGACACATTCACTTCAAAAATCTGACTAAAGTAAGCAAGGAGCAAGCAGTGAGAGATCTTCCCATCATAAAGACTCCAGAGAGCCATGTATGTGGTCCATGTCAGAAGGGTAAGCAGGCAAGAGCTACTTATAAATCAAAGGAGTACCATTCAAGTAAACCACTTGACTTGATACATACAGACTTGTATGGACCTATGAGAACACAGGCCATAGGAGGTGAGAGATACTTCATCTTGTTCATAGATGAGTATTCTAGAATGACCTGGGTGATGTTTCTAAAAGACAAAATTGAAGCTCTTGACAAGTTCAAAGCATTCAAGAAGAGAGTGGAAAATGAGACAGGAAACACAATTAAGTGTTTAAGGTCTGATCAAGGCAAAGAATTTACATGGAGTGAATTCTCAAACTTCTACAGTGAAAGTGGAATCAGGATTCAACATTCAGCAGCAAGAACACCTCAGCAAAATGGAGTGGTTGAAAGGAAAAACAGAACAGTGCAGGAAATGGCTAGAACTATGATGACAGAAAATAACACAGCAAAGCATTTTTGGAGAGAAGGTATCTATACTGCAGTGCATATCACTAACAGATGTCTTCTAAGGCCTCATGAGAACAAAACACCCTATGAACTATGGTTTGGGAAGAAAGCTACAGTGAAGTATCTCAGAATCTTTGGTTCAAAGTGCTACATCAAGCAAAAGGAAGAAAATCTTGGCAAATTTGATGACAAAGCTGATGAAGAAATATTCCTTGGGTACTATTTCAAAAGTAAGGCATACAGGTGCTACAACAAGAGGCTAGGAAAAATTGTTGAGAGCTCAGATGTGAAGATTGATGAGAATATAGGAAATCAAAAAGGGGCTGAACCAAAAGGGTCCATTATTGAAGAACTTAATGAAGATGACACTCTATCAGTCAACAAAGGGCAGCAGGATGAAGAAGAATCTGAAGTGCAAGAGATTCACACTGACATGCAGAAAGATGGCAGACCAAGAGACAACAGATGGTTGAAAATTCATCCTAATCATCAAGTGATAGGAGATCCAAATGCAGGCATACAAACCAGAAGGATGAAAGCTACCACTTATTCATTATTATCTGAGATTGAGCCTAAAACTGTACATGAGGCTAGCAATGATGAATCTTGGTTAAAAAGCTATGAATGATGAGCTTGACCAAATTGAAAAGAACAACACTTGGGAGCTAGTTCCTAGACCAGCAGACAAGAATGTGATTGGCAGAAAGTGGGTTTTCAGGAACAAATTAAATGAAGAAGGCCAGGTTGTGAGAAACAAGGCCAGAATTGTATGCAAAGGATATGCTCAAGTTGAAAGAATTGATTTTGTTGAGACTTTTACACCTGTGGCAAGGCTGGAGTCTATCAGAATGTTCTTAGCATTAGCTGTGCACAGAGGATTCAAGGTTTATCAAATGGATGTGAAATCTGCATTCCTGAATGGCAATCTAGAAGAGGAAGTGTACACTGAGCAACCTGAAGGGTTCTAACTCAGTAATGATGAAGATATGGTCTGCAAATTGAAGAAGGCTCTATATGGGTTGAAGCAAGCTCCAAGAGCTTGGTATGAAAGGCTTGATACATATCTGCATAAGTTGGGTCTGCGAAGAGGAGTTGTGGACAGCAACCTATATGTCATGACAGAAGACAGCAGTCAACTGGTAGTTGTGGTCTATGTGGATGACATCATCTTTGGGGGGCACTGTGAGAAGCTTTGCAAGCAGTTTGCTGAGAGGATGAGAACAGAGTTTGAGATGTCTATGCTTGGAGAGATGTCCTACTTTCTGGGGCTGCAAATTCATCAAAGAGAAAATGGCATCTTCATCTCTCAAATGAAGTATACCAAGGAGATGTTGAAGAAATTTGTGATGGAGGACTGTAAACCAGTGGGGACACCAATGACAGTGAATATCAAGCTGAGTTCAGAAGATGATTCTCCAACAGTTGATCAGACCCTGTATAGGTCAATGATTGGCAGTTTGCTATACTTGACAGCTTCAAGGCCTGATATTCTGCAAGCAGTATGCCTGGTGGCTAGATTTCAAGCTTGTCCAAAGGAGACTCATCTGATGGCAGTGAAGAGAATACTTAGATATCTGAAAGGCACAACAGACTATGGTTTGTGGTATCCAAAGATTGGAAGTTTCACTTTGACAGATTTTTCAGATGCAGACTGGGCTGGTAGCATTGATGACAGAAAGAGCACTAGTGGTGGTGCATTCTTTTTGGGAGAGAGCTTAGTAGCATGGCACAACAAGAAACAGGAGTCTGTCTCCTTATCTACAGCAGAGGCAGAGTACATTGCAGCAGCAGCTACATGCACTCAGGTAATCTGGATGAAAAGATAGATGTCAGACTTCAGTATTATCTGTGAAGAACCAGTGGTCATCAAATGTGATAACATGAGTGCCATCAACATATCCAAGAATCCTGTGCAACACTCAAGGACCAAGCACATTGACATCAGATATCATTATTTGAAGGAGAAAGTGCTTGAAGGGGAAGTGAGATTGGACTTTGTTCCTACAGCAGATCAAGTGGCTGACATCTTCACAAAGGCTCTTCCAAAAGACTCTTTCGAGAAACTCAGAGCTCAACTAGGAGTAGTGACTTTGAGCACATTGTAGATGGCACATGTGTAGGGGGATTTGCTGACTACATAGCATCATCTTTCATCTGTAGGATTGGAAAGATACGTTGGGAACTCCTACAGGTGAGGCTTGTAGGGGGAGTTGATATGAAGGGGGATCTCATACATCCTTTGGGACTTGTTGTCAAAGGGGGAGAAGATGGCAAGAAGGTTGTGTCACATTGAGAGAGATACCTCAAGAGGGGGAGGTTTGTTGCCAACAATTCCAAAGGGGGAGATTGTTGAAACACTGTCTAGACAGTGCAGTAAGTGTTGTCATTGTTGGCAACCTTAGTAGAGAGAGTGATATGAAGGAGAGAGAGTATCTGTAGGACTCTCTGTCAGTCAAGGTGACTGGGTAGATGCAGCAGCCGAAGATGAAGCATGAGAAAGTCCAGCTGAAGAGAAAGAAAGAGGAGAGAAAATGGGTGGGGACCAGGTGGGTTCCACTTTGGGTGGCTAGGCCAGTATGGCAGCCAGCCCAGGCCAGCAAGGCCGATGCCCGCGGCACTAGGCCAGCAGGGCCGATGCCCGCGGCACCAGGCCAGCAATGCCCAGTAGCATGCGCACTGCACAGTAAGTGCCTCGCAGATGGAGGGAGTCAAGCGCACAGTAGGCAGCCGCGAGCACAGCACTAGCCGTGCACACAGTAGGCAGCCGAGTGCACAACACCAGTCGAGCGCACAGCACCAGCCGCACGCACAGCACATGCCGCGCACAACAGGCAGTCGAGCGCACGGCACCAGCCATGCCCACAGCATGCCGTGCACAGCAGGAAGCCGAGCGCACAGCACCAGCCATGCGCACCGCATGCCGCGCACAGCAGGCAGTCGAGCACACAGCACCAGCCGCGCGCACAGCACATGCCACGCACAGCAGGCAGCCGAGCGCACAGCACCAGCCGCGCGCACATTAGGCAACAGCGCGCAAAGCACCAGCCGCACAGCAGGAAGCCGTGTGCATAGCACCCGCCGCACGCAAAGCACCCGCATGCAGGCAGCCGCGCACATCAACTGTTCGATATTATGCCTCAATGAAGTAGGGTTTTTGGATCCTACTGGAGTCGGAAACCCTGTAGGTGATACTAATGGTTACAGAGGCCATTAGTAATATTTTCAGGGGTATTTCAGTGATTTCATAAAGGAGCATATTCGGTTTGGGTGGCTCGGATCAAGCCACATCAACCATATTCTAGATCAAAGGCCTACAAAAAGGCGGGATCTGGTGTTGCGCAGAAATCGCTCCCAGTGTCCATCGCGAGCTTCTCGATTGGCTGGAGGTAATGTAATAGAATGGTTCGCGCCGTATGGAGCCGAACCTCTGATAGCATGGAGCGCGCACATGGTGCGCATGTGCAGAAGATGTGCATCTGATGGATGTCGTGCATTTCGATCGCACCTGACGTGATGAGGCCGATCGGAGGGACCAGAGAAAATCCCGCCTACTACTGACCGATCCAACGGTCGATGTCTGAAGATGGCTTCTCCGCCAATCAGAGATCGACAACGAAGTACCTTTACGTCAGACGCGGAGATGATTGCGTGCGTCGCGGCGCACCAAATCAGGGCCAGAGATTCCTTTTGGAATAATCTCACTGGACGACCTTCTTTTGATGATATCTCAGTCGTCCGATGTCGGATCGAGGCCTATAACATATCAAAATGAAGGATTTTCTGAGGAGAGGAGATTGGCAGTGGTTTGAGCTCGAGTAGAAAGCCTCTAATGGCGATTTTAGTGAGAACCCTCCATTGAAGCTTCTCCAAGAGAGAGAAAGAGACTCCTACTGGCAGTGTGAGGCCATGAAAGCTTCGTTGAAGCTTGAAAAGAGCGAGTGGACCAGCTGTGAGCTTCCTATGGAGTTGTTCTGGTGAAGAACAAGCTGTGGAGCCCAAGACATGGTCGAGATGCTTGGACAGTGAAACTTGCATCAGTAGCGAGCAAGACCGGGAGTTAAACTCGCACACGCAAATCCTATTTACTGTATCAGAGATATATGGGAAGAGTTTGTATGAATATTTGAAATACACATTGTATAACCTGTCAAGTGGGTGCTTAACTGTAGTTGGGTTGGTTCTTAGGACACAGTTGTAGCTGTGAATGCGGTTGATGTTGTAGCATCGGGGTTGTAGGTGCAACCGTAGCATTTCTGTTGTGTATTGGGTATATAAGAAACCCTGGTTAGGGTATTGCCCCGTGGAGTAGCCATTACAGTGTGTGATTGGTGAATCACGTTATATTGTGTGTCCCATACATGTGCTTGTGATTGTGCATTAGAAGTCTGTGTGATGCAGGTCTGGGTGTACACACTTGGCAGGCCAAGCCCCTGGTATGGATACCTCTGGGTGTGTGGTTGGTGTGTGCACAAAATGTGTTTGACAGATTGTCTGTGAGAGTGTCTCAAGAAATCAGCTCAAGGCAGCATTGCATAATTGATCAACAGCTCTTGGCAGCCCTTGCATAGCATCAGGGCATAACCAAAATAGTGAAAAGGAATATTTAGTGGTCACTGATTCACCCCCTCTCAGTGTCAACCTGGGAATAACATTTTTCTCTAATTTGGTAATATTACTTCCTTTAGTTGAGATGGTGGTTTGGGTGCATACTGCTATGGGATCCTGGGTGAGTTGGGGTTGCAAGTCAACGATCCCCTTCTCACATCCACCCCTTGCGGATTTGGGGGTGTGGCACCTACAATGCCTTACCCCAACAGAAGCACAGACGACCATGTAGGAAATTCACGAAGGCATTTGTGGAAGCCACCTTAGAGGAAGAGCTCTGTGCCAACGATTCCTCAAACAAGGATATTACACTCAACAATGATGGCCAACTGCACAAAATACCTACAGAGTGCAGAAACTGCCAGAAGCATGCCCAAGTCAGTCATCTGCCTATAACCAAGTTACAACAACTCATCAGTCCTTTGCCTTTCGTGATGTGGGGAATAGACATCGTTGGCCCTTTCTTGGGGACCAAATCTCACAAGAAATACTTGATTGTGGCAATCAACTATGAAAGACCTGCACTCTACTAACCCTATCTAACCGTGTCGTGGCAGGTCTTCCCATGCTAACCAACCAAATGAAGGAACCACAAAAACCAGGTATGAAAACCAGTCCTTCAAAGGTTGTCCGATTGGACAGCTTAAGTTGTTCGGTCTACGGATTAGGACACCAGTCAGTCGACCAGTCAAGCCTAGAATGTGTCTCCGAGTTTAGAAAAGTTTTCAAATTTGAGTAGGACTCCTTCCTAATTGGAACCTGTAAGCACCCCATTTTTGCCACCCTCAGCATAAGTGAACCAATATGGCAGGTTTTCGACCTTTAACCCAAAGGTTCGTGATTCTCTAATGAGCCCCACAGTAGGTCATTGGATATTACCTACTTGGATGAATAGGTCGTGAAATTATCTTCAAAATGAGACTGGAATCATCAAATTCTGACGTCAAACAAGGAAGATATCGCAATTTGAAAGTGCAAGGGCATTTACGTAAATATTATATGATGCATGCATTATCATTCAAACTTCATGACATCATATCTTGGTCATCTGATATCTGAATCAGGTGATTCAAAGGCCAATATTCTTTTTTTTAGTCCTCTTCAAAGTGGACGTAAAAAATCCCAGGTAAAAGTCACCAGTGGGCCCCATATAAGCTTTCATGCAAAATTATCGTTAGAACTTCAAAACTTCATATCTTTGTCGTTCTACGTCAAATTCAGATGATTCCAAAGCCATTATTCTTCATTTGTGATGTTCTACAAAGTGGACATAAAAAATCTCGGGTAGAAATCTCTGAAGGGTCCCATGCAAAATTACACATGGAAATGGTCATTTAATCTTCGAAAATTCATATTTTGGTCACCCCATATCCAAATTAGGTAATTTCAGTTTCATTATGTTCCATTTTTAGTACTCTACAAAGTGTACATAAAGGATTTCCGATAGAAGTCTCCAAAGAATCCCATGCAGAATGGTCAGCCAAATTATCGATAATTGGCTTGCTTAAACTTCAGAAATTTTTAAGTTGGTCATTTTATTTCTAAATGAGGTGATTCAAGTTCCAATATTCCTCATTTTTAATGTTCTACAAAGTGAATGTAGAAAACTTGGAATAGTTGCTATTGGAAAATTTCATATGGAAGGGTGACAAAAATGGATTATGAAATGTCAATCTTAGTCCAAACCAGCTTAATTCAACTTAGTCTAACATAGCCCGGCCCAACCCAGACCAATCCAGATCAAGTTATGTCAGTCATATGCATGCATTCCATTTATATGTGTATAATGTATAACATATTATTGTATATAATATATATATATATATATATATATATATATATATATATAATATATATATATATATATATATATATATATATATATACACATATATTAAGAGAGGTCATAGGAAAGAGAATGGGAGAAAGAAAAAGGAAAGAGAGAGAAATAAAAGAAAAAAGAAAAGAAAAAAGATTCTCCTTTACGTTTTCTAGAAAGAAAACGTGAAAGAGAGAGGGAGAAAGAAAAAAAAAGAAAAAGAAAAAAAAAGGAAATGTTTTCAAAGAAAGAAAACGTGAAAAGAGAGGGAGAAAGAAAAAAAAGGAAGAAGAAAAGGAAAGAAGAAAGAAAGAAAAGAGAGAAGGGATTTTCTAGAAGAAGAAGGAGAAAAAGGAAAGAAAGGAAGAAGAAAAAACTTGGGAAGGAAGAAAAGAAAGGAAAAAAGAAAAAATGGAAAGAAAGGATTTTCTAGAAGAAAAAAAAGAAGAAAAGGAAGGAAGAGAGAAGAAGGAAAGAGGAATAGAGGATTGTCTAGAAGAGGGAGAGAGAAAAAACGTGTGGAATAGAGAGGGAGAAGAGAAAAGGGTAGGAAGAGAAGAAAGGAAAGAAGAAAAAAGGATTTTCTAGAAAAAGAAGAAAGGAAAGAAGGATCTTCTCGAAGAGGAGATAAAAAGTATAAATAGGAAAGAGAAGAGAGAGGAGACTCTCTTTTTCCAAACCATAGAGAGAGGAGAACGTGAGTGAGGGAGAGGAGAATGTGAGTGAGGGAGAGAGAAAACATGAGAGAGGGAGAAAGAAAGAGAAAAGAAAAGAGAAAAGAAAGAAAACAGAAGAAGAAAAGAGAGAAAGAGAAGAGTGAGAGAAGTAGAAGAGAGGAGAAGGAGGATTCGCATTAAAAGGGGATTGATACAACCTCCAATCACCCTTCATCGATGGTTTCGCTCGATTTGAGCACAAGATTAGTACTCTAAACAAATTTAGAGGTCGTTAGAATGCTCGAATGCCAATTTTGCATGAAAAAGGCTAATTTTCATGAAATCTCAATCATGAATGCTCTATTACATGCTTGTTAATGTTAGGATGCCTATGTCTAACATTTTTCATGAATGATAATTTGTCTAAGCTATTCAATGATGAATTTTTGAATGATATACAATGATGTTTGATGTTTTTTATAAATTTCATAAAGTGGTTTTCTAATATGAAATTTCTAGATTTAGGGTTCAAACTTAGGATGTACATCATATGTAATTTTTCTAAGATTTTGAAGCCCAAAATTTTATGAGAGTCTCTCTGATATGTTAGAAGACTACCCTACAAATTTCGTTCCATTTAGAATTGGGAAAATATATCAAAAAAATTTGTCTTTGACATTGCTGTTTTTCTCGGATGTAATGCAATCCTCCATCAGAAAGTCTCTAGACAAAGGTCTTATGGCCATAATTAGAAAATCCACTTAATAGAAACCTTTAGAAATGAAAGTATTCTAAAAAATGGCACTGGTTTCATATTTGTTTAATTTTTTATTGAATTGATATCAATTTTTAAGTGCATAGTGCTCTGATTTTGAATCTGTCATGATGTACTGATTTGCATGATCGAAAAGAGTCACTTTTCACAAAGAAAATATACTGTTTTAACTTGTTTTTCTTGTTGAAATTTTAGATCAGACAGTTATCTACATAAACATATGTCTGTATTTAATTTTCATTAAGAATAAAATTTTATTTGGAATTTATGATGCAACTAGTCAAAAATCTGGAACAGATTTGACCAGTGCACATGTTTGGTCTTAGGGCATATCTTTGACCTATTTTTGCTTTCTGTTGAGATTCAAATCCTTCATATGAAATATAATATACTAAGTCATCTTTTTATGAAAACAAGTTGAGCTTGATTTTAGTTTGGAAGACCTATTTATGGTCATTCATGTGTAATGTAACAAAATCTGAATATAGTTCATAGTTTTGTCCATTAGCTAAAACCTTGTGTCACAATTTTGACAGTTTTGAATCATTAATCTTCCTAAATTTCTTCATAAAAATTACAATTTTTTCAAACAACATTGAACATATGTTTTTTTTTTTTTGATAATTTTGCACTTTTCAAAAAAAAAGGGTTTCATTGATGTCTCATTCATTATAACATCAATGATTGTTTAAGTAAATTCTGCCAAATTTGGATAAATGGCTATATTTGGAGCATTCATATGTTTTGTTTGGATTGTGCATACCATGTTTGCCACATTCCATGTGTTGCTATTTTTGATATAATAGATAAATTTTTACCATATTTTAGTAAAATCTTAATAATTACTATTTTTAAGTCTTACTATGCTTAGAAAATAGCATATAAGATCTTTCCTTTTTTTAAAAACTTCATGTCATATATTCCCTCTATGATTGGTACTTACCATATTGATATATAGATGCATATTAGATCTTGCATATTAGATCTTGCCATATCAGATCTTGCCATATTAGATCTTGTCATATTAAATTTTACCATGCTTAGATCTTGTCATGCTTAGATCTTACCATATTAGGTTCTTGCCTTATTTGCATACATGCCATATTAGGGAGATTTTCATAATCTTACTATATGATATGATAGTTACCATAAATATCATACATGCCATGCTTAGAATATTCTTTTTTTAACAATAATTTAATTTATGCTGCACCCTAGTTGAACTGCCATATCTATACACCTAGCAAACATATTAGGTGTGGGGATGTGCATTTAGGCACCCACATTCTTGGGAAGGGCATAATGGGAATAATAAAAATCTTAATAAAGAAAGAGAATGCTTTACCAAACCTACCAAAATTAGAATTCAGGATGAAAATGGTAACTCAGGATGATTTTCACCTCTCAGTAAACCCTAAACCTAGAATAGGTTCTCAATCCTAAACCTAGAATAGGTTCTTAACCCTAAACCTAGAATAGGTTCTCACATAGATCCACTAGGATATTTATCCCATTTCGACCCAGAATGGGTCATCAGTTTGAACTACGTGGATTTTGATTCCTAGGGTAAACCCTAGGATACGTAGGCTATTTGGGAGAATCCCAAATTTGGATCTACACCTTAGTCCACTCGGACTATCCATAGATCCACTAGGATATCCATCCATATTCCAACCCAGATAGGGTTATCCATATTCTAACTCAGAATGGATTATCCATATTTTGACCCAAATAGGGTTATTCTTAGTTCTACTAGAACTATCTACCAGTCCACATGGACTATCTAGATCCTAACCCATAGGGTTTCTCATCCTTTCAAGCATAAATTTCAAGTTGAACAAAGAACTTAATCATGCACAAGCATAAATCATAGCCATAAACTTTAATCACACCTGAACTACGATAGTGAACCTTATTTTCAGAATAATTCTGTGATACGTAGGCAATCTAATGGACACAGATTCGGTTCAATGATATCAAACCACTTGGTTTGGTTAGGTTTAACAGATAGTGTCTAGCATAGGAAAAGTATAGGAGACCGATTTCGATCGGACGGTTTGGATGCCTAACCCCTTCCCATAACCGTAACCTGACACTTAGCCAATCTCTGATGGATCAAAAATCCAATCTAAGGGTCATGAGTCAATCGAAGTGTTACCTTGGGGTGAGATTTCACATTTCTAAGGTCCTAGACCTTAATCTAGGTGGCGACTTCTAAGATTTCCATCTTTGTCCTCACAGTGGCAACTCCACTGGGGATATAAACGTCAAAATCCTAAATAAAAATTTTCCTTGTGTGAATTGGATGCTAGCTCTTAGGATACTATATTTATGTTTGTATAATATTGCTTTGGGGGGAATGGGTTCAGTCATACATTCGTGCGAGTAGTCGAACCGGGTCCCATATGGGGCAACCCGCTAGGCGAAACACACAACCTTGGCCTGTACTTTGTGATACCACGATCGGTGAGTAGCCTCTAACGAGCATTTCTTGGGTCCGCATGAGAATGCGTTATGCTACTCCACGTCGCTTGGATCCTTGCAACATAGTATATAAAGGGATTGGGGGCCCATTATTCATCGTGCATTCGGTGATAGGTTACCCCGTCCTTGTCAAGGTGACCTTTTTTGTCCTAACCCAGATTGTAGCCTAATGATTGTTATTTTTGGTTCATCCCTGAACCAACCCAGTAAAATCTGCTTAACCATGACATCCATGTTCTAGACGTTGAATTTCTGCCCGTTTTCATCCTCGATTGGTCAACATGTTAGAATCTACACGATGAACATCTTGAACTCTCACCCATTGGGAGTATGAAGTATGTATACACCTGTTCTACGTCATAGTAGATGGTCACTATACACCCGCCATTAAGTAAGCTCGATGTGTCGAATCTCTCATTGTTAACACGTCGATTTCTAAAAGCGAACAGAAAATCCCTGTCAAGACATAGATACCATGGTCAAGAAGAAATTTACTAGTTTATTTATTTATGAACCGCTTTTTCTAACCATCCCTAATAAGGATGACGGATTAATATATCTATTTCAATTTTATTAAATTTGGTAATCCAATTGGCCAGACCATGGTACCACTAATTATCCATTTTGAAATCACGAGGTCGCAAGACTAAACACATGGCTTAATCAAATTCAATTAAATTGACTCGGATAATGTTTACCCAATCGCTCTTATGAGGGAGCTAACTTTGTTTGGTTGAGTCATCTTTGATTATGCATGTGACTTCTTCCATTCCTCTAGATGTCTAGAATCTTGATATTCCTCCATTGGGTTTCAATGCCTTTGGAAAAGAGAATCAAACTGCAACTATATCCACCATTTTTGGGTAAGAGGTCCCTACAACTAGGGAATTGTCTTGATCTCCCACCTTGAGATCCATCCATGTTATCTTTCTAATGGAAGTCATAAATCTAGATCTTTATTGAACATCAAATTTTGTAAGAAAAAAGGCAACCATATTTGGGAACAGAATCGGTAACTCAACCAATCTGGTCCAATAGAGCATTCAGTTTAGGCAGCGACAAGCACCTATACTTGAAAAGTTTACAATATTTCTGTATAGTTAGTCCCTGGGCCTACTCAAACATCATATTCAATTTATCTCAAAATCAATGTGAGATTTAGCCCCTAAGCAAATCCAATCACTGTTCTTAATGTACCTCAAAATTAAGGAGAGATTCAGCCCCTAGGCAAATCCAATCATAGTTCTCAATTTATCTCAGAATTAAGGAGAGATCCAATCCCTAGGTAAATCCAATCACCTTCTCGATTCACCTCTAACTTAAGGAGAGATTTAGTCCCTAGGCAAATCCAATTATTGTTCTCTATTCACCTTTGAATTAAGAAAAGATTCAGTCCCTAGGCAAATCCAATTATCGTCCCCCATTCACCTTTGAATTAAGAAAAGATTCAGCCCCTAGGCAGGTCCAATCATCATTTCGGTTCATCCAAAATTAAGGAAAGATTTAGCCCCTAGGCAGATTCAATCACATCCATTTCATCAAAAAATCAAAGAAATATTCAGGCAAATCCAATCATAGTTCTCAATTTATCTCAGAATTAAGGTGAGATCCAATCCCTAGGTAAATCTAATCACCTTCTCGATTCACCTCTAACTTAAGGAGAGATTTAGCCCCTAGGCAAATCCAATTATTGTTCCCTATTCACCTTTAAATTAAGGAAAGATTCAGCCCCTAGGAAAATCCAATTATTGTCCCCCATTTACCTTTGAATTAAGAAAATATTCAGTCCCTAGGAAGGTCCAATCATCATTTCGGTTCATCCAAAATTAAGGAAAGATTCAGCCCCTAGGCAGATTCAATCACATCCATTTCATCAAAAACTCAAAGAAATATTCAGCCCCAGATTCAACCACCATTTCTGGTTTATTTCATAACTGAAGAAAGGTTTAACCCCTAGGCAGGTTCAATCATCACCTCCCAGATCATGTTAAAATGGAGGAGGCATTCGGCCCCTAGGCTTTTTTACTCTTTACCTCTTGTTTAGGTTCCGGTTCATGTCGAAACTGTGAAAAGTTCCATTCATCTGAATTCAATTAGCCACTAGGCTTATCCGACCATCAACTGTTGTTCAGGTTCTGATCCATGTTGGAACTAAGAATGAGTTCCATTCATTTGAATTTAATTAGCTCTTAGGCTTGTCCAACCATCAAATTTGGTTCAGGTTCCAATTTATGTTAAAACTAAGAAGAGTCCCATTCATCTGAATTCTTTTAGCCACTAGGCTTATCCTACCATCCACTTTGGTTCAGGATCTGACTCATGTTGGAACTAAGAATAGTTCCATTCATTTGAATTTAATCAGCCCCTAGGCTTGTCCAATCGTCAACTCCAATTCAGGTTCCGATTCATATGAACTCAATGTGAGCATGAGTTAGCCTCTAGGCCTGTTCAACCATTACCTCTGGTCAGTATTCCATTTCATGAAGGAATCAAAGAGAATTTCAGTCATTTTAACTCAATCAATCCATCATCTCTAGCAATCCATGATTGTCATCCTTGGCCTCTATCAATCAGCTAACTCAAGCAATTCTTGCCTCTAGCAATTCAATGATCCACAATCGGGGACCAATTTAAAGTCAATCTTGATCTCTATCAATCAGAGACCAATTCAAAGTCAATATTGATTTCTATCAATCAAAGACCAGTTCAAAGTTAACCTTGTCTCTATCAATTGGAGACCGATTCAAAATCAATCTCTGGCTCTATCAATTTGAGCCCGATCCATGTCTATCATAGCCCAGTGTGATAAGTTAGGATCGCTCGTCAGGAATGGTGAACAAGGAGCATTTCCCATTGCTTGTCAGTAAAGATCAATTCTAGATTCTGGAGTCATCAGGAGACCATGAAACTTCAGCTATGATAGTGTTATCCCATCACGGGCATTTCTGCCCCATTGGCCAAGGAAATGATAGAATCCAAAGAGTTGTCCTCATATTTCTCATTATTCAAAGAGGAGGAATGAAATTTTTCCGAACAGTAGGTTAGACCAAAGAAGAGATCCAATGTACCCCAGGCTAGGATAAGAATCAGAATCACTGCTAGGGAATGGTCCAATGATGAAACCCTTAACCCATAAAGTGGGGCATGAACCAGATTGAACTTGGACCCAAATTGAGTGCAGTCCAATGAGGAAAGCCAATGACCCCTGAACTGGGGCATGAACCGGATTGACCTTGGGCTTGAATTGGGTATGGTTCAACGAGGAAATCCATTGAGCCCAAGGTGGGCATCATCTAAATTGACCTTGGACCCAAATTGAGTATGGTCCAATGATGAAACCCTTAACCCATAAACTGGGGCATGAATTGGATTGACCTTGGGCCTGAATTAGGTATGGTTCAATAAGGAAAGCCCTTGAGCCCTAAGTTGGGCATAAACCAAATTGACCTTGGACCCAAATTGAGTGCGGTTTAATGATGAAAGTCATTATGCCCTAAACTGGGGCATGAACCAAATTGACCTTGGACCCAAATTGAGTGCGGTCTAATGATGAAAGCCATTATGCCCTAAACTGGGGCATGGACCAAATTAACCTTAGACCCAATTGAAAGTGGTCTAATGAAGAAATCCATTGAACCCCCAAGCCGAGGCATAAACTAGTCTAATCTTGGACTTAAAATGGTGTAGTGCAATGGCAATACCCCTTGCTCCCCAAGCTGGGGCATATGCTAGAATGATTTTGAACTCAATTAGAAGCGGTCCATTAATGAATCCATTGGACCCCAAACTGGGGCATGAACCAGAGTAACCTTGAGCTTAAAAAGCAATAGTTCGATTATGAATGGGCCCCAAACTGAGAAAAAAAATGTAAGAATTGTATGGAACCCTGAAAGGTAGGCATCTTGCACCTATTGATAGAGGGGCATGATGAGTCCTACTGTTAGAGGTCTGAAGGAAGATTTATTCCCACAACGACTGAAGGTGGTCGTCGAAGGCATTATGCCCAACTGGAGCCGCTTGGACAAACTAGTTGTTTCAACTTTCTATTATCGGTATTCGATAAGTCATCCATGTCTAGGTCCAAGATGGAGATGCTTGTTGACAAGTCCAGTCCAATCTATCCTGTAAGTAAAAGAAAATAACCCAATTGGGGATTTCAAACTCTGTGCTTTGTCTCTTCCATACATTTCCTCCCAGTTTCATACATCCTCCTATTCTATGTGCGCAGTCAATTTTGACTCTAAAGATGATTGAAACGATGAGCCATCTCTTGAACTTCTACGTCACCTAGCCTCTTGAGAAAGAAAGGTCCAACCCGTTTGGGAAAGCTTTAAATGATCAATCGGGAGACACAAGAGTAGTCTCAAGAAACATGTATTGGAGAAGCTGTCATTTGTTCTACCTGTGAAAAGATTCCAAGGAAAGCATTACATAGTAACAGATCATATCAACAGGTCAGCCAATCAGTACAAATGAGTGGAGGATAGACGTGCCACCAAAAAGATGGAAATACCAAATTTCTTACAAAGTACATCATCTGCAAGCAAGAGATACATGATGAATGATCAATCTCAAAATCAAAGAATGAGGTCATTGGAATACCCAAAAAAAAAACAAAAAAAATTTCAAGCCTATGTTTTACCTACATCAATAATGGGAGGCAGTCACATCAGATAGAAGGTGATGATTAACTACTAGAGGACAACATACAGATTCACCATTCAAATAAAATCAGATCTAGATGAGCAGTCACAAATGCTCATAAAGTTTACAGAAGATCAGAGTACTAACTGGGGCAAAGATGCTTTATCTGATTGGAAATATTTGGAAGAAGAAGATTCAAATCCAATATTAAAAGTCATGATTCAACTTGGCGTTCAAGCGAAGCACTGCATTATGTAGCCTCCACATCTGAAAAAAAAAGAGTAAGATGTTGAATGGCATTAGAGCTCGACAGTAAGCCAATTGTCCCTCTCACTTCAAGAGGATGGTAGTTCCAATCAAAGCCTGATAGCAAGTGCGATCGTTCTTTGAGATTCATAGCATGTTGGACCGGACTTTTGATTTTGGCCAATTACATCCCGCCTTTACAGGAGACAATCTCATCACTTCTTCATCATCAGAGAAAGATTTCTCATCGGCATTAGACTCTCTCTCCCGTCTATCAATCTGATGGCCTTCCAAGGAATATCTATCACAAGCCCTTTTTTTATTATCAGTTTTTATGGCATTATATCTCGTGATCATGTCATCATTTTATGTACAAATTCATGAATTTGGTTGAAACTCTCATCTGTCATTCATTACATCCGACGGCTTCCCAAAGGTTCCCATAAGCCCTTCATTTCTTAAGCCAATAAAATGAGAACTTCTCGGTAAGATAAACCCATTCTACATAAACAACCAAACACTCTCCCAATGGTAGACCCATGTGGACAGTTTCACATCAGTCCTCTTGGACCTTCAACATCAATACTTGTCAACAAACCTAAAGGTTTCAAGCCCAGATATGATCATGACTGATTTGAAATCTCGATGTAGCTTGTTGAGACACGTGTTCCATCTGAACATCTTCCAAAAAAACATAATTCGGCATCATTTTTAATTTTGGTGTAGGACTGCATTTCCCTAAGGTCACTTTTAGTGATGATTCAAATTGCTACCCACCTATCAATGCGTGTAGGTGTCAACTTAAATAGTGGGGCAAGGCTACCCATTTGTCATGAAAGTCATGTCGTTAGGATTTCCCCTAAGAGTTTTCAGACCATTGGATAGGACCATAATTTTGGCAATATCCTCACCACATTAGGACTCTTTATTCAACCCAAGATGGGGTTTGCAAAAAAAAAAAAAAAAAAAAAAAAAAAGGGGAAGAAAAAAAACCTTAGCAAGGAAAAGCAACCCAAGAAACCTTAATGGAAAACCCATAATACCATCAGTAGGGATAGGTGACCTGATGCAACCCTAAAGCATTGCCCTCATTGGCCCTACATAGAAAAATCTAGTGGTTTATGTAGACAAGTGTCATACCCAGTCTACCCTCCATAAGGAAAGGAATCCCTCTTGCTCTCTAGTGAGTCATACTCGGAGGAGTTGAACAAACCATCATCTGTTGGGCTCCATATCATTGCCTTTCAACAGAATTCTATCTTCAAATCCTGTTGTCATGTTAGAGAGAGAGCAAATTCTCATGGCCTAGTTATGGATGTAGCCAAATTCATCAAATCATCAGTTCCCTCATTTTTCAAGATTCAAGAAGAGCTTATCTAAGAAGTCACTTTCTGCAATCAATTTGTCAATCTTCCCTTGACCTTGGAAGCATGGTCAAATTCTTGATGCAATCCAGATTCAACCTAGTTCCAACTTTGTTAGGTTGCTTGTTTCCTTCTATAGTAGCGGTCTATCACAACATGCAGACATTGGGGCATAGATATACTCTATGTAGAGGAATTGAACTTGGTAATGAGCATTACATCTAGGATCCATTGTCTAGTCTGAAGTCACTAACTTTCCTAGTCAATAGAAGTAGGTCCGTCCAAGTTGGTTTTTACCAATTTCTCAGTTCTCCCAATCCTGTTGATAAAGAAAATCCAACGTAGTCACTTACCTGTTAGGAGTTGGTCACCAAATTCTCTGAAGGAACACTTCAAATCCTTTGCTCCTCATGCCTACTTTGGGGCCATAATTCATTAATCTTTCAAAATTGGCACAACAATATTGTAAATCCCTGAGCTTTTCATGAGCCTAGATCAAGGGCCAAACCCATGTCACATTTCATCACCGCTTGGCTGTTCTATCAATTTGGTCTACCATAGTGCACAGTCAAAGAACTTAGTTGACCAGATGCCCCTCGACAGTTTAACACCAAGGTCAATCAATAAAATCACTTTGGTTAGAGACTGTCAAGCTCCCCTTATTCTTGTCCAAAATCCTTGCTAGAGTTTCTTTCAATCCAAAATCCAACAACACCAATGTTGGCTGAAGAAAATCATCATTTTCAAATTACATGGAACCCTTCCAAGGGAGCAACCAAGTCATCCCTACTATGCTGAAATTGAGTCAAACTTGCAGTACCAGGTCATAAATGGCAAATTTCAAATCTAGGTATCATGCCAGCAATGTCCATGACATCATTTCCTTTGATGCCATGTTTTATGCCTTCACCAATAAATCAGGGATAAAAAACCTTGGAAAAATGCCAAGAAATTCACCATCATTTCAAATATGTCCAGCACTCTATAGGTTCAAAGTCAAGAGACTTCCAAGATGGGTCAGATTTCAACCCTAAAGGTTCAAAGTCAACAAAGACTTCCTATATGGGTCACTTTCGAGCATCCTAAAGGTTCATAGCCATAGAGCTTCCAAGAAGGATATTTTAATTTTCAACCCCGAAGGTCCAAAGCTGGTAGGAACTTCAAAGATGAGTCATTCAGTATCACCCTATAAGTGACCTTTTGAGTTCTTGCTCATTTCAGAATCAATAGCAATTTTCTCACCCTAAAAGTGATTTTCTGAGTTCTTGCTCATTTCATAATCAAATGTAGAGCCCTAGCTCATCCAAAGTTCAAATCAATCTCAGTCTATGAGTGAATCAAATGCAGAACCCTAGCTCATCCAAAGTTCAAATCAATCTCAGTCTATAAGTGAATCAAATGTAGAGCCCAAGCTCATCCAAAGATCAAATCAATCTCAGCCTATAAGTGAATCAAATGCAGAACCCTAGCTCATCCAAAGTTTAAATCAATCTCAGCCTATTAGTGAATCAAATGTAGAGCCCTAGCTCATCCAAAGTTCAAATCAATCTCACCCTATTAGTGAATCAAATGTAGAGCCCTAGCTCATTCAAAGATCAAGTCAATCTTAGCCTATAACTAAATCAAATGCAGAGCCTTAGCTCATTCAAAGATCAAGTCAATCTCAGTCTATAAGTGAATCAAATGTAGAGCCCTAGCTCATCCAAAGTTTAAATCAATCTCAGCCTATTACTGAATCAAATGTAGAGCCCT
Organism: Protea cynaroides; assembly: GCA_028583415.1. Classification (NCBI taxonomy): domain Eukaryota; kingdom Viridiplantae; phylum Streptophyta; class Magnoliopsida; order Proteales; family Proteaceae; genus Protea; species Protea cynaroides. The sequence goes on from CM053268.1 coordinate 73,941,600, forward strand.
AGCTCATTCAAAGTTCAAATCAATCTCAGCCTATTAGTGAATCAAATGTAGAGCCCTAGCTCATTCAAAGATCAAGTCAATCTCAGCCTATAAGTGAATCAAATGCAGAGCCCTAGCTTATTCAGAAAATCAATCTCAAAATCTCAATCAAAAGAGCCTCAGTTCAATCAAAGAAAAGACAGTAAGTCCTCCATCCAAACAAATCAAAGTTGAGTCCAAGCTCGTGCAATCAGCCTTGTATTCACAGCCTAGCTTCATACAAGAAGAGGTTTATCAACCTATAAATCAACCTTCTATTCACAACCTAGCTCCGTACAAGAAGAGGTTTATCAGCCTACAAATGGATCAAGCCGGGTTCAAGCCCACGCGTACCTTGCATCATGAGTCCCACCTCAGCAAGAAGAGGTTCCCAGCCTACAAATAAGCCTTGTATTCACAGCCTAGCTTCGTACAAGAAGAGGTTTATCAGCCTACAAATGGAACAAGCCGGGTTTAAGCCCAGGAGTGCCTTACATCCTGAGTTTCACCTCAGCAAGAAGAGGTTCCCAGCCTACAAATAAGCCTTGTATTCATAGCCTAGCTTCGTACAAGAAGAGGTTTATCAGCCTACAAATGGATCAAGCCGGGTTCAAGCCCGCGAGTACCTTACATCATGAGTTCCACCTCAGCAAGAAGAGGTTCCCAGCGTATAAATGAGCCTTGTATTCGCAGCCTAGCTTCATACAAGAAGAGGTTTATCAGCCTACAAATGGAGCAAGTCAGGTCCAAGCCCGCAAGTACCTTGCATCATGAGTCCCACCTCAGCAAGAAGAGGTTCCCAACCTACAAATGAGCCTTGTATTCATAGCCTAGCTTTATACAAGAAGAACAATCACCAATTTTCCAAGAAGAACAAACCTTCTTGCCAGTCGAACTACGTTCTGGGCTTGATTTCTAGGACACCCTTAGAATACGTAGGCAGTTTAGGACGAATCACCCGAAGTGCAGCCTAATAAGCAATCTCACTCATATCCCAAAAATGTGGTTCTTTTATCTTCAGCCTTCAATTGGTAACAATCTCGGCTAAAGAGGGGCATCTGTAAGTACCCCATTTTTGCCACCCTCAGCATAAGTGAACCAATATGGCAGGTTTCCGACCTTTAACCCAAAGGTTGGTGATTCTCTAATGAACCCCACAGTAGGGTCATTGGATATTACCTACTTGGATGAATAGGTCGTGAAATTATCTTCGAATAAGACCAGAATCATCAAATTCTGACATCAAACAAGGAAGATATCGCAGTTTGAAAGTGCAAGGGCATTTACGTAATTATCGTATGATGCATGCATTATCATTCAAACTTCATGACATCATATCTTGGTTATCTGATATCTGAATCAGATGATTCAAAGGCCAATATTCTTTTTTTTCAGTCCTCTTCAAAGTGGACGTGAAAAATCCCTAGTAGAAGTCACCAGTGGGCCCCAAATAAGCTTTCATACAAAATTATCGTTAGAACTTCAAAGCTTCATATCTTTGTCGTTCTACGTTGGATTCAGATGATTCCAAAGCCATTATTCTTCATTTTTGATGTTGTACAAAGTGGACGTAAAAAATCTCGGGTAGAAATCTCCGAAGGGTCCCATGCAAAATTACACATGGAAATGGTCATTTAATTTTCGAAAATTCTTATTTTGGTCACCCCATATCCAAATCAGGTAATTTCAGTTTCATTATGTTCCATTTTTAGTACTCTACAAGTAGACATAAAGGATTTTCGATAGAAGTCTCTGAAGAATCCCATGCAGAATGGTCAGGCAAATTATCGATAATTGGCCTGCTTAAACTTTAAAAATTCATTAGTTGGCCATTTTATTTTCAAATGAGGTGATTCAAGTTTTAATATTTCTCATTTTTAATGTTCTACAAAGTGAACATAAAAAATTTATAATAGATGCTATTGGAAAATTCTATATGGAAGGGTGACAGAAATGGACTATGAGATGTCAACCTTAGTTCAAACCAGCTTAATTCAGCTTAGTCTAACTTAGCCCGGCCCAGCCCAGACCAATCCAGATCAAGTTATGTCAGTCATATGCATGCATTCCTTTTATATGTGTATAATGTATAATATATTATTGTATATATATATATATATATATATATATATATATATATATATATATATATATATATATATATATATATATATATATATATATACATATATATTATAGGAAAGAGAGGAAAGTAAGGCCGTGGAAAGAGAGAAAAGAGAGGCCATAGGAAAGAGAATGGGAGAAAGAAAAAGGAAAGAGAGAGAAATAAAAGAAAAAAGAAAAGAAAAAAAAAAGATTCCCCTTCACATTTTCTACAAAGAAAACATGAAAGAGAGAGGGAGAAAGAAAAAAAGGAAGGAAAGGAGGAAGGAAAGAAAAAGAAAAAAAAGAAAAAAAAAGTAAATGTTTTCTAAGAAAGAAAACGTGAAAAGAGAGGGAGAAAGAAAAAAAAAAGGAAGGAAAAGAAGGAAGAAGAAAGAAAGGAAAGAGAGAAGGAATTTTCTAGAAGAAGGAAAGATATAAGGGATTTTCTAGAAGAAGAAGGAGAAAAAGGAAAGAAAGGAAGAAGAAAAAATGTGGGAAGGAAGAAAAAAAAGGAAAAAAGAAAAAAAGGAAAGAAAGGATTTTCTAGAAGAAAAAAAAAGAAGAAAAGGAAGGAAGAGAGAAGAAGGAAAGAGGAAGAGAGGATTTTCTAGAAGAGGGAGAGAGAGAAAACATATGGAATAGAGAGGGAGAAGAGAAAAGGGAAGGAAGAGAAGAAAGGAAAGAAGAAAAAAGGAAGAAAAAAAAATTTCTAGAAAAAGAAGAAAGGAAAGAAGGATATTCTAGAAGAGAAGAGAAAAAGTATAAATAGGCAAGAGAAGAGCCTCTCTTTTTCCAGACCATAGAGAGAGGATAACGTGAGTGAGGGAGAGGAGAACGTGAGTGAGAGAGAGAGAAAACGTAAGAGAGGGAGAAAGAAAAGAGAAGAAGAAAAAAGAGAAAGAGAAGCAGAAGAGAAGAGAAGGAGGATTCACATTCAAAGGGGGTCGATACAACCTTCAATCACCCTTCATCGACAGTTTCGCTCGATTTGAGCACAAGATTAGTACTCTAAACAAATTTAGAGGTCGTTAAAATGCTCGAATGCCAATTTTGCTTGAAAAAGGCTAATTTCCATGAAATTTCAATCATAAGAATGCTCTATTACATACTTGTTAATGTTAGGATGCCTATGTCTAACATTTTTCATGAATGATAATTTGTATAAGTTATTCAATGATAAATTTTTGAATGATATACAATGATGTTTGATGTTTTTTGTAAATTTCATAAAGTGGTTTTCTAATCTGAAATTTCTAGATTTAGGGTTCAAACTTAGGACGTACATCATATATAATTTTTCTAAGATTTTACATCATATGTAATTTTTCTAAGATTTTGAAGCCCAAAATTTTATGAGTCTCTCTGATATGTTAGAAGACTACCCTAAAAATTTCGTTCTATTTGGAATTGGGAAAATCTATCAAAAAAATTTGTCTTTAACATTGCTATTTTTCTCGGATGTAATGCAATCCTCCATCAGAAAGTCTCTAAACAAAGGTCTTATGGCCATAATCAAAACATCCACTTAATATGAACCTTTTAGACATGAAAGTATTCTAAAAAATGGCACTAGTTTCATATTTTTTTAATTTTTTTTTGAATTGATATCAATTTTTAAGTGCATAGTGCTCTGATTTTAAATCTGTCATGATTTACTGATTTGCATGATCAAAAAGAGTCATTTTTCACAAAGAAAATATACTGTTTTAATTTGTTTTTCTTGATGAAATTTTAGATCAGATAGTTTTCTACATATACATATGTCTGTATTTAATTTTCATTAAGAATAGAATTTTATTTGGAATTTATGGTGCAACTGGTCAAAAATTTAGAACAGATTTGACCAGTGCACATGTTCGATCTTAGGGCATATCTTTGACCTATTTTTGCTTTCTGTTGGATTCAAATCCTTCACATGAAATATAATATATTAAGCCATCTTTCTATGAAAAAAATTTGAGCATGATTTGAGTTTTGGAAGACCTACTTATGGTCATTCTTGTGTAATGTGACAAAATTTGAATACAGTTCATAGTTTTGTCCATTATCTGAAACCTTGTTTCACAATTTTGACAGTTTTGAGTCATTAATCTTCCCAAATTTCTTCATAAAAGTTATAATTTTTTCAAAGAACATTGAACATATGTTTTTTTGATAATTTTGCACTTTTCAAAAAAAAGGGTTTCATTGATGTCTCGTTCATTATAACATCAATGATTGTTTAAGTGAATTCTACCATATTTGGATAAATGGCTATATTTGGAGCATTCATATGCTTTGTTTGGATTATGCATACCATATTTGCCACATTCCATGTGTTGCTATTTTTGGTAGAATAGATAAATTTTTACCATATTTTAGCAAATCTTAATAATTACTATTTTTAAGTCTTACTATGCTTAGAAAATAGCATATAAGATCTTTCTTCTTTTTTGAAAAATTCATGTCATATATGTATTCTATGATTGGTACTTACCATATTGATATATAAATGCATATTACATCTTGCATATTAAATCTTGCCATATTTGATCTTGCCATATTAAATCTTGTCATAGTAAATCTTGCCATGCTTAGATCTTGCCATGCTTAGATCTTACCATATTAGGTTCTTACCTTATTTGCATACATGCCATATTAGGGAGATTTTCATAATCTTACTATATGATATGATAGTTACCATAAATATCATACATGCCATGCTTAGAATATTTTTTTTTGGTAATAATTTAATTTATGTTGTACCCTAGTTGAACTGTCATATCTGTACACCTAGTAAACATATTAGGTGTGGGGAGGTGCATTTAGGCACTCACATTCTTGGGAAGGGCATAATGGGAATAATAAAAATCTTAATAAAGAAAGAGAATGATTTGCCAAACCTTCCAAAATTATAATTCAGGATGAAAAGGGTAACTCGTGATGATTTTCACCTCTCAGTAAACCCTAAACCTAGAATAGGTTCTCAATCCTAAACCTAGAATAGGTTCTCAATCCTAAACCTAGAATAGGTTCTAAACCCTGAACCTAGAATAGGTTCTCATATTCTAACCTAGAAGAGGTTATCATTTTTCGAACTACGCAGATTCTAAGTCCTAGGGCAAACCCTAGGATACGCAGGCCATTTGGGAGAATCCCAAATTCGGATCCAAACCTTAGTCCACTCGGACTATCCATAGATCCACTAAGATATTTACCCCATTTCGACCCAGAATGGGTCATCAATTTGAACTATGCGGATTCTGATTCCTAGGGCAAACCCTAGGATACATAGGCCATTTGGGAGAATCTCAAATTCGGATCCACACCTTAGTCTACTTAGACTATCCATCCATATTCCAACCGAGATAGGGTTATCCATATTCCAACCCAGAATAGATTATCCATATTTTGACCCAAATAGGATTATTCATAGATCTACTAGGACTATCTATCAGTCCACATGGACTATCTAGATCCTAACCCATAGGGTTTCTCATCCTTTTAAGCATAAATTTCAACTTGAATAAAGAACTTAATCATGCACAAGCATAAATCACAGTCATAAACTTTAATCACACCTGAACTACGATGGTGAACCTGATTTTCAGAATAATTCTGTGATACGTAGGCAATCTAATGGACACAGATTCTATTCAATGATATCAAACCACTTGGTTTGGTTAGGTTTAATAGATAGTGTCTAGCATAGGAAATGTATAGGAGACCGATTTCGATCGGGCGATTTGGGTGCCTAACCCCTTCCCATAACCGTAACCTGACGCTTACCCAATCTCTGATGGACCAGAAATCCAATCTAAGGGTCATGAGTCAATCAACGTCTTACCTTGGGGTGAGATTTCACATTTCTAAGGTCCTAGACCTTAATCTAGGTGGCGACTTTCAAGATTTCCATCTTTGTCCTCACAAAACCTCACTCTATATCAAAGTTTCTCCTCTATTTAGACAACGTCCCTTCACTTTCTCATACTCTTTTGATCAATTTCAAACCCTAGAATTGAGAGAAAGAGAGGTGAAGAAGGAGAACAAGCCTTGGAGTAAAAAGAGCTCCGTAGAGAGGGGATTATGCCATTGGGTTTCCAACCTACTGCATCAAGGATCCACAGTAAGTACCTTGCCTCTAGAGAAGGTTAGACTATGTTAGGATTAAGATTGGAGATCATAATGTGTGAGATATCCAATATCCTGATTTTGATCTTAAGGTCTTCATTATGAATTTGTAATAATTATAGTTATTAAGGTTACAATGAGTGACTGAAATTAATAGAAGATGGCCATAAAATGACTCTAGGATAAAAGGCATCCTAGTGCATGAGGATCCCACTGCTGCAGGGTCTGAGGAGGGCAGAATGTACGCAGCCTTACCCCCACAATGTGGAGAGGCTGTTTCCAGGATTCGAACCCATGACCACCAAGTTGCAATATGACAACCTTATCATCACACCAAGGCTCGCCCCCTATAGAATGACTTTAGGATAGATCCCATTAAAGAGCCGAAGAATCAATTCAGAGAGAAGAGAGACTGTAGACAGCCTGAAGGTTGTCCGGTCCCTGTTGACTGGTAAGCTAGATGTTATACCAGACAGGTGACCTGTCACTCTAAGGAAGTTTGACAAGATTTTTCCGGATGTCCCATCGACTGGCCAATACACCAGTGACTCGACCAGACAATGTCTGGAAGTCCTAAAATGGAAATCGGATAATGAGTTTGAATACAATAACTTAATAGAATTGAACCCTAATTAAAGTTTACCAATTGTCTAGGTTCCCAACTAGTTCAAGGTAGTTTTTGAGGTTTAGAAGAGGAACAACATCAATCATAGGTGAGGAAACAAGACCTAAACTAATTAGTTAATAAAAAACTACGCTTTTACTTTCTGTTAATTTGACTGATGTCATGCTTTGTATGATTGTTTGTGCATTTCACATGTCATCCAATGATTGCTATATATATTGTTCATGCATATTTACTTATATTTCTTTTATGATATTGATGATGAGGATAGGCATGTGATTATGTGTGGTTGGTGTGTGGAATGAAGAGAGGTTATAGCGTTGAACCATTCACCATACTAACATCATCATATCGCCGTTACCTTAGCAGAATTAGTACGTTGTAGGGTATTGGGGGGTGATTATGGTGTGTGGTTGTAGCTCTACCAGTAAACTCTAGCTCTATCTCTATGGAAGTATTGAAGGATGTTGGGGTAAGGCCTTGGATATAAATTTGATGACATCTAGGATTGGTTAGACATGATCCCAGTTTGCAAGTCCTCTCCAGTAGGGGCATACGTACTAGTATGGGGTAGAGTATCAGGGAGAGTACTTGCAGTGTGTGATCCATTAGGCTCTATCTCTATTTTATAGTGAGTGATGTGGGGCGACAGTGGTGTGTGGAGGTGTAGTGGCTGTCTATCCTTACCATAGCACATTGGAAACCTAAATCAGACCAAAGATATGAATTTGACATCATGTATATATTTTGTTGCATTGTTTTATTTTCTCACTAAGCTAAGTTGTGAGCTCACCCCACGGTATCATTTTTTTTTAGTTTCTGATGATGCAGGTGTTACTGTCGAAGATTATATGAATGCATTGTCACATGGACACATAGCAGCTATGAACGTGCAAGCGATGGAGGATGAGCATGATTTATCATGCGAGTGCTTAAATTTTTTTTTCCTAGTATTTATTTGTAGTATTTTGAGTTACGGATCTGTAATGAATTATTTAAAGTATGTTTTGGTTAACTTTGGATAAACAGTTTATTTACTATTTATCATTAGATTCTTAGTTCATAATAATAAAGACTTTCACTATTGTTATTTATTATCTCTGATTGTGATATGGATATGTATGGTTTGATTATTAGCACGGTCCTATGTGATCTTGGCTTGAACCGTTGGTTCATATGATGGTTCATTCACACTTCTGATTTATCCAAAATTGGGGTGTAACAGATTATTTTTCAAAATGGGCAGAAGCTGAGGCCTTCGTATCAATAAACTCAGAGAGAGTAGAGACCTTCACTGACTCAACATCATCTATGGGTACGGTGTACTAAGGTCATTGTCACTGACAATGGACAGTAGTTTAACAGCCAACAATTCTAAAATTTTTTGAAAAGGATTCAACATTGAACAATGATTCGTAACTGTAGCAAACCTGGAGCCCAAGGACAAGTTGAAGCCACAAACAAGGTAATCTCCTAGGGAATAGCTCAATGACTTAAAGGATCTAAGGGAAAATGGGTGGATGAACTACCAAGTGTGCTCTGGTCCTACCGCACCACAAGTCGAATCCCTACTAGGGAAACACCTCTCATGTTGGTGTACGGGGTAGAAGCAACACTACCAATGGAGGTCACCCATCCAATACTCAGACTATTCAACTACAACAAGGTGAAAAACTCTAATGATCTGAGGCCAAACCTGGATCTCTTAGAAAAAGGATGAGACGACGCACAACTCCTCACACTAGCTTGCTAGCAAAGGGTGGCCAAACATTACAACTCACGAGTTCTAGCTCAGCAATTCAAAGTTGACAATTTGGTTCTCCTCCATAATTCTATCTCTCAACCTTCCCAACAAGGCAAGTTGATGCCAAATTGGGAAGGGTCTTATAGATTTGTCTGTGTAACTCGGCCAGGAACTTACCATCTCGCAATAATGAGAGCGAGTTAATCCAAAGGCCTTGGTATTTAAAAAATTTATGAAAATTCTGTCATTAATGTAATAGACATGAGAAACTTTAATGAAATATCTTTACATTCCTATCTTTTGTCTCCAAAAATTCTAAGGTAATGACTTCACACAAGTCAGCTACAGTCCGACCTGTGTGACATATGGGTCAATAACCTACAAATATGTTACTTAGATTCATCATAGTGCAAATGTTTCGCATTCAATATCAACTCAAAGGATAGGGAACACTCCTAAGTTCATCTACAAACAAAAGATCATACGAGGTTAACCGTAAAAAAAATTCCATCCATAGGTGAAAAAGTTACAAGATTACAAAAACACTTCATTACAATGTGGTGACCTACACTATCATGAAGTCAGGGGATTAAAAACACTATCAATGTAAGACCCGCACTCCATTAACTTGGTCTAACCGTGTCGTGCCAGGTCTTCCCATCATTCCTGGACCAAGTGGACCGAGCGTGTGAAGATAGATCACAAACCAGGTATGAGAATCGAGTTAAAAACACTAAAAACATACCTAAGGTCGCATGCCTGGGTAGGTATGGTCGACCATAAGGAAGGGAACCAAAAATCTCAAATCCAGAACCCCACGGTCGATGATTTTGACCCTATGGTCGATGGTTTATGCGACCGTATAATCGATCGTGAAAACCCAGATCAGACTCCGAGTTTTGGAAACTTTCCTAAACTAAGGGATTGCTTTCCTAATTGAAAGAGGACTCTATATGGAGATTTTTCCTCTATATAAAGGACGTCCATCAGCCCTTTTTTACTCTTTTAGAACATTAGTAAATCCTAGAGAAAGAGAAAGAAGAAAAGGAAGAGAAGGAGAAAAAGAAAAAACTAAGGAAAATAGTTTGTTGAGAAGAGATTGGCTCTCTATCACAGGCAAAGGTATGAAACAAATCTTTGGAGATGTTAACTCTAAGGAATAAGACTTCTATGGAGGATAGGCAATATCAACCTATTATAATCTATGTGATTTCCTTGAGAAAATCCTAAGGAGAACCATGAGGAGTGAATTTGATGATTAGGGTTGATAAGAAATTACTAATGATGGCCATTGGATGACCTTAGAATAAAACCCATTGAAGAACAGAAGAATTGACCCAGGAAGAACTCGAATTTCATGTAGACTGTGACTATAAATCTCAAGGTCGTAGCCACGGTCGACCATAGCATGACCAGTATGACCAAAGGATCGACCATAGGCATTTGAGAAAATTTCAGAAATCATATGGTCGCAGCAACGGTCGCACCATATGCGACCATAGGGTATTGACCGTAGACAGTAAGGTCAATACAGCATGAGACCATAGGACCAATCAGACACCTATCAGTGCTCTGTTTCGATTTTTGACTACTGTAACATGTCACATATGAACCCTAACTTAAATTCATATAACTTTTTGGTTGTTAAAACAATTCAAAGAGAATTTTAAGGCTTGGAAGGACATCGAGAATTACTAACAGGTGAGGGAACAAGACCTAAACTAATTGGTTAATAACAAACTGTTTATTTTTATTGAGTCCAATGCCATGATTGATTCTATGCGTGTATGCTTGTAATGTACATCTCACATGTCATCCAATATTTCTTCTATTACTGTTCATGCATATTTAATTCCGTTTATTTATAAAATGATGATGACAATGATGCTAGGAATAGGTATGTGAATGTAAGTGTGGTTGGTGTATTGGATGAGAGTGGAGCATCAGGGGGAGGACGTGGCATGGTGGTCTTTGACCTTATAACCAGACTCTAGCTCTATCTCTACTCAAGTCTTGCCCACTAACATCGTCGTATCGCCATTACCTTAGCAGAACTATTACGTCATAGGGCATCAGGGGAGGTAGTCTCAGACCATGTGGTCTCTGACTCTGTCGGGGGGTCTTAGTTCTATCTCTATGGACGTATTGAGGGATGCTAGGGTAGGGTGGGGCCTTGGATACACTCTTTGGCATTAGGGTTGGTTAATTGCGAGCCCAGTTTGCAAGCCCTCGCCAATAGGGGCTTACGTGTTAGTATGGGTAGTGCATCAGGGAAAGTGTTGGTGGTATTTGATCCGGACACTTTAGCTTTATCTCTATTCCATGGTGGTGCATGTGGGACGGCAATGGTGTTTGATCTATTGAGCGGATTCACACACTCGTGTATAGAAGTGCGGCGGCCACTAAACCTTTCTATAGCACATTACAAATTTATAAACCAGACCAAAGATATGAATTGAATGCATGCATATATTTGTTGTATTGTTTTGTTTGCTCACTGAGCCATGATGTATGCTCACCCTTTCGACGTCGAATATTTTTAGTTGATAATGCAGGTGCTACCGTTGAAGAATATATGAATGCGTCGACGTACGGACATGTTGGTGTGATGGATGTGGAAGCTATGGTGGAGTCGCATGATTCGTCGTGCGAGTGCAACTCATGTGTTTTCGATTAGATTTAGTTGTTGGGTTATCAGAACTTTAATTGATTACTTTATTTTATTTTATGTCTTGATTCATTTGGAGATAATTGGATAATTAATTACGTTATCACTGTTAGATACTCAGTTCATTAATATTAAAGACTTCCGCTATTATTTATTTACTCTGATTATGGTTGTAGTTGTATCTGGTTTAATCGAATGGGCACGGCCTATACGAGATCCTGGTTGAATCGTTGGTCCTTAGATGGTTCATCACACCAATCTGGTTGGTTCAGAATTGGGGTGTGACAACTTGGTATCAGAGATTTCAGGCTCTGCTTCATTGAACCAAAATACTACCACAAGGGTCGTGAACTGAGTTAGAAAAATTTAAAAGCTATAATAAGAACACACCATAAGCACATGTGTTGTATGAGACATAAACTAAGAAAGAGAATAATGCACATATGTAAATAAAAAATAAGTTCTATGTATTTATCAAACGAGAATAAAACTAATATATATCCGAATCAGAGTACGGTCTACAATCCGGATAGTTACTCTGTAGTATAAAGTAAAAAGAATTAAAGGCATCATGGAGCTGGGGGTGCTGGAGGAGGAGGTGTCTCACGACCTCAATCAAAGTCTTCAGCATATACTCTCGTAAGCCAGGCCACCTGAGTCTGGGTCACCTGGAGACTAGCTGCTAGATCTGCTACCCGCTGATCAGTAGCACGCTGGGCCTCTCGAATCTCACGCAGCAGCCCCATCACGTCATCTGGTGGTGGGTGCAAAGGACCAGCTGAGTGGGAAGGAGCCCGAGAAGGGCCAGCTCCAGTGGAATGTTGTGGTGATGGAGGAGGTATAGCATCCACGTCCATGAACATCCGATCATCATCCTCCTCATCATCACTCTCGTGGACCTCTGCTGCTGCTGTTGTTGTCGCCTCCACGTCTGCTACCTCTACTCGAGTACGGGGACGCACAATAGCATTTCTCTCCTCGTCACTGACCTGCACATCTCTCATCCCCATCCTGCAGATGGCCTCCTAGTCAATGTCAGTCGAAAAGTGTCATCGTGAATCCTCTCATCGACCAAGTCTACCTGCAGGCGAGTGAGCAGAGTGGTGATCAAATGCCCATAGGGTAGGTTACCCACCAGACCAGGCATCGTGGCAAGGTGCATGGTCCTGATAATGGTATAAGGAAGGCAGACAGGTTGCCTAGTGCAGATGCAGTACAGAATGTACTGGGTCAACTACAAGACCTTCTCATAGTGTCTACTCTGGGGAATCAAATTGTGTTAAATGATCTTGCAGTACACTCGGGGTTCCGACCGTAAGTTGATCGCCTTCATCTGCCAGCTGTCGTCCCAAAGAATCTGATTGTCAATTTCTACGCGCATTCTCACTGGCAGGAACTGGGGTTCCTTGGGTGCGCAGTATACCAAGGGACCATCATTTGAGATACCCAGGATATCAGCCAATTCCTGATAGTTAAATGTGATCTCCACCCCTTTAACTAAACTGGTGATCCTGAGCTCTCTACCCCTATTCTGTCCTCTGGGTCACCCTCCACCTATAAATTATAGTAAAACTGTTTCACCAACTCAGGACTGGTGCAACCCTCATATAGAATCACAGGGAGCCAACCCATATCACCGAATGCTCCCTCCACATCGAATAGGGCTAGGTTGGCCAAGTTGACACAACGATACCCTTCCACCTTCTTACGCTTATACCAGGGATACTATGCCTCTATTTCAATAGACCTGAAGCGACGGGGATCATGAACTTTGGGGACTTTAGTGCGAGCCATGTTGTCTGCAAGGGTATAGACCAAGAAGCAATATATCAGATATAGAGAAAATTCAAAAATTTTGGCATTATGACGGAGTGATTGTCCAGAATTCTCACTTTCGCCCAAATGCTTGGACTAAAGGACTCACATACATCATAAGCAATCATACAATGACCAATTTAGTAGAACTTGTGGTCAATTAAAAGGAATTGAAGAAAATTTGAGAAATGGTAAAAATGCCCAAATTCTAGGTCAAAATGTGAGTTTTCGATTGGCTGACCAAACCAACCGATGAAACCCAAATCTTTTAGAGGGATTTTGTCTGTTGGGTGCTCGATAGCAAGGTTCATCAATAAAAATTGGATTTTTATGGATAAATAGAATTTAATTGGGAAAAGATCAAATTGGGCGATGAAAATCTAGAATAAATCGACAAAAGAATAATGGGAATGTGGAACTTACCAAGGAAATGCGGAATCCAGAGGTTGATCGAAGAAACTTCACTCCAGGTGGGTGGTCAGTACTGTAGCAACTCAGTGAAGGCGAGCTGAGTTGTAGACAAAAGAGAAATAAAGAAAATGGCTCGAAAATCAGGTTTAAAAACCTGATTTGGGATCGTGTGGTTGCAAAATTCGACCAAAAATGCGACCCCATGATCAACCACAGGCTCTTGGTGAGCTGCCAGGGTTCGTGAGGTCGCAACCCTGTGGTCGCATATAGTGCGACCCCACCATCGACCCCATGATGAAAAATGCTCTGTTTGACTGAATGACTTTAAAGATTGAAATTTTGCCTTGTTTATTTGGATATTGACATGAGATTGACGTATATTATGACTGCCTCATATGTTCCTTGACTTTCAAACAATACCACCGCCGAAAATAGGAAATGACTGGGCGAAGAATAACCCAAAGAGGACATAACCCAATTCTACCTCCACCACCACCTATGGAGGAAAATGGCCATGAAAACCCTGAGGAACAGGAGAACCAGAATATGGTACCACCAGGAGTCAACGACCAAGCCAACCCCACAAACTTGCCAGCCCCCCTATAGATTTGGCTACTGCGGTGATGAATTTAGCACAACAATTGCAACAAATACAACAAGTGCAAGCCAACATGCAAGCTACTATGATAATGGCTTTCCCAGCTGCAAACACTACACCTTTACCGGCAGGATAAGCTAGTACCGTACCAGGGGGTAGCAACACCGTGCCCCAAGCATCGACTATGAACAATACAGTACCCTAAGCACCTCAAACGCCATTTGTACAAGCTCAAGTACAAAACCCTAAAGTACTTCAAGGCGGATACAACCAAGGCAATTACCAGTATCAACCGCCTATATATGGAGCATATGCTCAGTATCAGTTGGACCATTCTCGACTGATCAAGCATTTCCTGAAGATGAAGCCTAAGGAATTCAATGGCAAGCAATCAGATCCTTTGTGGCCAGCTCACTGGATCAACGAGATGGAAAGGAACTTCATGATGATGACTGTAAATGAAGAGGAAAAAGTGCTATGTGCCACATTTATGCTGAAGGGCAATGCACACCATTGGTGGAAGTCTACTCGAAGTTATCTGTTAATGAAGCACGCCCAATTGACCTGGGCTATCTATAAAGAAGCTTTCTTCAAGAAGTATTTTCCCAGGAGTTTTAGAGATGCGATGGAAAAAGAGTTTTTGAGTCTGTATCAGGGACAAATGACTATGGATGCATATCAGCAGCGTTACGAAGAGCTGTTTTTCTTTGCTCCCTCTAGCATGCAGGAGAAAAATACCAAAACCAGAAGGTTCGTTATGGGACTTAGGGGAAGCATCCGTGAGCATGTATTGGGATTGGAAAAGAAGATTTATAATGAAGCGGTACAGATTGCTCGAGTACTGGAATCAAGTCAGAAGGAAAGTTATTTTGCTTAGAACAGAGGTATTAAAAGGCCTAATGGAAATTCATATAACGGAGGGAACACAAAGACATTTAAACCCTTCCATACTCAAGGCTTCAATGCTGTAGCCAAGACTACTCTGACAGCCCAACCTCAACAGAAGCAAAGTAGTGATGGAGTTAAATGCTTTAACTGTAATCAAATAGGACATTATTCAAGGGAGTGTCCTAAGCCAAGGAAGCAGCTACAGCAAGGAAAGGTTTATGCAGTTACATCAGAAGGATGCTCCTACATCGCCTGATGTGGTCACAAGTATGACCTGAACTGTTTATTTTGTACTACCTTGTGTAAGCATGTAGAATAAATTAAATCAAATCACAGGTATCGTACCTATTAATGGCTTACCCGCCAGAGTACTCTTTAACTTTGGAGCTACTCATTCTTTTATATCTGTGTCATTTGGAAAGAAGCTAAACTACCCCTCAGACCTTTAGACTATAAATTACTTGTACATTCACCTATGGGATTAGAAGTGGAACTAGAAAAAGGTTATGGATTATGTCCAGTTCTTATCAACGAGAAGATTTTGGATGCAACCTTAATTCAACTCGAGATGGCAGACTTTGACGTTATCTTGGGAATGGATTGGCTAGTCCGACACTCCGCAAACCTATTATGTGTAAAAAAGAAACTGACATTTAAAGACAAAGGAAGGAGCAGAGTTTAGTTTTATGGGAACCAAACTTTCCCATAAATGAAAACTCATTCTTTCTGCATTAAAGGCTAGAAAATGCCTTGAGAAAGGAGGAATTGGGCATCTAGTATCCGTGGTCGATCTCACCAAGGAAGCACCACGAATAGAAGATATTGAAGTTGTGCATGAATTTTCGGATGTATTTTCTGAGGAATTACCAGGACTGCCAATTGACCGAGCGACAGAATTTGTTATAGATCTTATACCCAGAGCTGCATCACTGTCTAAAGTACCTTATCGAATGGCTCCTACTAAACTGAAGCAACTGAAGGTACAATTATAGAAATTACTGGACAAAGGTTATATTAGACCCAGCATATCACCATGGGGAGCGCCAGTATTGTTCGTGAAAAAGAAGGACGGTAGCGTTCGACTGTGTATAGACTATCAGGAATTGAATAAGCTTATAATCAAGAATCTGTACCCGTTGCCTCGAATCGATGACTTGTACGATCAGTTGCAAGGTGCCAAAGTGTTCTCCAAAATTGATCTTCGATCAGGATACCATCAGTTGAAAATTAAAGAAGGTAATATTCCAATGACAGCATTTAGAACAAGATATAGACATTATGAATTTTTAGTCATGTCTTTTAGATTGACTAATGCACCCACAACTTTTATGGATCTCATGAATCGGGTATTCCATGATATGTTGGATACGTCAGTCATTGTATTTATTGATGACATACTAGTCTACTCCAAGGACAAAGAAACTCATGTCACAAATCTAAGAGCCGCTCTGTAGCGACTAAGAAAAGAGAAGTTTTACGCCAAATTTACAAAGTGTGAGTTTTGGCTAAATGAAGTCTCTTTCTTAGGCCATGTTGTATCCGCTGAAGAAATTAAAGTGGATCCTAGTAAGATTGAAGTCATCGTAAAATGGGAAGCACCTAAGAATGTTGCAAAAATTAGAAGTTTCTTAGGTTTAGCAGGGTATTACCGACGATTCATGAAAGATTACTCTAGAATCGTCATACCTCTCACCAGTTTGACAAAGAAAGGAAAAAAGTTTGTTTGGACCGATAAATGTGAGGAGGGTTTTCAAACATTGAAAGTTAGATTAATATCCGCTCCCATCTTGACCATTCTGACTCTAGGACAACCATTTACCTTGTATACCGATGCGTCCAGGTTAGGTTTGGGATGTGTGCTCATGCAAGGAGAGCAAGTAATTGCATATGCTTCAAGACAACTAAAGATACATGAGAAGAACTACCCTACTCATGACTTGGAACTAGCAGCGGTGGTACATTCCGTCAAGATATAGAGACATTATTTGTATGGTGAGAAATTTCAGATTAAATCAGATCATAAAAGTCTTACTTATCTTTTCAATCAAAAGGAATTGAACATGCGACAGAGGAGATGGTTGGAGTTGCTAAAAGATTATGATTGTGATATCCAGTATCATCTAGGGAAGGCTAATGTAGTTGCTGATGCGCTAAGCAGAAAAGCAATGACAAAATCCCAAGGAGAAGTTAACACGAATGCGGCAATGTGTGTTACAGAAAAAGTATTCAATTATGGTAATGAGCAGTTCGTGATAGATACACCGAATGGATCAACCAACCAAGGGTTTATCCATCGGTTTTCAAATATGTTTGCCACATTGAAGATTGTACCTGATCTGATAGACAAAGTAAAAACAGCTATTCAATTAGACCCCTATCTGAAGACAGTGCAAGAAGACCTCGAAAAAGGTAGGACTACTTCTGATTTCACTTTGGACCTTGAAAAGGTGTTGAGATATAAAGGGAGAGTATGTGTTCCTAAAAGTGAAGACTTGGATATCAGGTAAAGACTTGTGAAAGAAGCCCACACCACTGTGTATTCGGTACACCCTGGAAGTACGAAGATGTACCATGATTTAAAGAAACTCTATTGGTGGAGGGGAATGAAAGCGAATGTAGCTAAATTTGTGTCTCAATGCCTAAATTGTCAGAGGGTAAAGGCTGAAAGGCAAAGACCTGTAGGATTATTGCAGCCACTACCAGAACCACCATGGAAATGGGACTGCATCACTATGGACTTTGTCACCAGATTACCATTGACTCCCCGAGTAGTTGATGCAATCTGGATGATTGTGGATTGCTTGACTAAGACAGCTCGTTTCATAACTATAAGACCTCAGTATACCCTAGAGAGGTTAGCCAAGCTATATGTGGATAATATTATCAGATTGTATAGTGTACCTGAAAGCATCGTGTCTAACAGAGACCCACGCTTTACCTCAAAGTTTTGGGAAGGATTACAGAAGGCTATGGGTACAACGTTGAAGTTTAGTACTGCATTCCATCCTCAGACAGACGGATAGTCAGAGCGTACCATTCAGATTTTAGAAGACATGCTTCAAGCTTGTGTCATTAATTTCAAAGGATCTTGGGATGAGAAACTACCATTTATCGAGTTCTCATATAACAACAGCTATCAGGCTACTATACAGATGTCACCCTATGAAGCACTGTATGGTAGGAGGTGTCGAACTCCTTTGTTTTGAAACGAAGTCGGAGAGCGAAGAACTGTGGGCCCCAAATTTATGGAAGAAACTTACAAAGTAATCGACATAATTAAGGAAAGAGTTAGAACAACTCAGAACCGTCAGAAACAGTATGCAGATAATCGACGTCGAGACCTTGAATTCATCGTAGGTGATAAGGTATTCCTGAAAATATCACTTATGCGAGGCTTAAAACGGTTCGGACAGAAAGGGAAGCTAAGTCCGAGGTATGTCGGACCATATGAGATTCTAGCTAAACGTGGAAAAGTGGCATATCAGTTAGCACTACCCCCATCAATGTCAAGTGTGCAAAGTCTATTTCATATCTCATTACCAAAGAAGTATATACGAGATCCTGGTTGAACCGTTGGTCCATAGACGGTTCATCACACCAATTTGGTTGGTTCATAATTGGGGTGTGACAATACCACCTTGATTTGACTGGGTTCTTGGGGTCTTGTCAATTTAAGAGGAACATGTACCTAAACAGGTCTACGGAGGCCATCCTTCTAAGTCGACGAAAAAATACCACGAAGGCGATGATGCAGAGCCAGGAGTTTGCTGAGAGTTGGGCAGGTGCTGAACCATAGAACCTTATTATTCTAATGGCCTCTATGGGAATCCAAAGTTTGAACCCCAACTTGAAAAACTCAGTATAGATGCACATCTCACTCTTGCTAGGGGTGCAGGCAAGCTCCTTTCCAACAGGAACCCTACAGTAGTAGCGGTCTGGGATCTTGAACTCTATAATTAGCTATGCGAGCTGGTACTCCTTGAGATCACACTTTACCTCAGCAGCCACCAATTTGCTAGGAGCAGGGATAGCCAACGGTATGGGTTCTTGAGGACTAGCGGAGGCACTAGTCACTACCTCTGCATGGGGCTCCGGGGACCTCTCCCTATGATACACTTTGGAAACCATGGGGATGGCCGGTTTGGTAGGTAAGATTTGGACAGTGGTTATCCCTGTCGACATTGGGGGACTAGCCATCCCTAGAACTATCTGCTCCTCCGATGACCAACCTAAAATAAGCTGTAAGACCTCAATATAGACAGTCCCAGGACGATCAAACATACGAGACATGAAATGAAAAGAGGAAAAAGAAGATGAATAAGAGAAGATAACTTACAGTTAAAAGTTACAGACGCTAATTTAAAGATGAATAAGGTCACTGCATTTCAATTGCTAGGAATATGAAAGAATGAGGGCACGAATCCATTAGGCATGTAAGACCGGCACTCCACGAACCTAGTCTAATGTGGGTTAACATATCATGATAGGTCTTCCCATCATAACCGGATCAGAAGAGATAAACGGATGACAAGCCACAAATTCAGGTATGAAAACTGACAACTTTCATTTTGTCAGGTCTGACTAGTTGAAGTTGACCGGTAACACGGGCTATGCCACCGAACACATGACCGGACAAGTCAAAATCAGAGTCCGAGAATAGGAAAGTTTCCTATTTTCTGTAGACTACTCTCTTAAACGGGACATGATCCACAGTAGGAGGTTACCCTCCATATAAAAGGATAATTCTCCCACTCTCTCTCACTTTTGATCAATCAAAAACCCTAGAAGTGAAAGGAGAATTGAGAGAGAAACTTTGAAGGAGGAAGAGGTTGTAGCGAAGAGGCTATGGAGAGGAAGAGTCCATCATTGGTTTTCGATCAACATCGCCAAGAAACCAACAGTAAGTTCCTAATCACTATAGATAGATTATGATGAATGTGAGGTTGGGACTCATCATCATCAAAAGTTGATTGACGAAATTCCAATATTATAAGAATGGTATTGTTGGATGATTCCAATGATCTAACAACGATAAATAACATATGCTAGAACTAGGGTTATGATGAAAGACCTAATTCTAACATGTCTTTGACCATAGAATGGTATAGGAAGAACCTTAGAATGAGTCAAGAAAATGTCTTTGAAGAAAACACAAACAGAGAACTATTCTGGGCAATGTTCAGAGTATTTTTTGGTGGGACATATTGTGCCACTAGAGACAACACCAGACACTCTCAAAAAGCATCTTAGGGTTGATCGGTGGGATGTTTGGTCAGACATTAAGCCACATCGATCAAGCAACCGAACAATGTCCGGAGTAACTTTTTGCCAGTTCAAACAGTGAATCCGATGAATGGAAAACTACTAGAATGAAACCTAATTTAATCCTATTGTTTGTCTTGGACTCATAATCAAGCAAGAATAGTTTCAACATCTTAGAAAGTGTTAGAATCACTCAACAGGTGAGGGACAAGATCCCAAACTAATTAGTTAATAATCAATCCACCCTGAATGTTTTTATTGTGTTGTGTATTGTGCATATATAACATGTCATCCAATATGTGCTATTTATTGTTCATGCATATTTACTTCTGTTATGATGTGATTGAGGATAGACATGTGTTTGTGTGTGGTTAGTGTGTTGGGTAGAGAGAGATTAAATCTTGAACCATTCATCACACTGACATCGTTGTATCGCCTTCTTAGCATGCTTAGTACGGGATAGGGTATCAGGGGGGTGCTGGTAGTGTTGGCCATAGCCTTATCGTTAGGCTCTAGATCTATCTATGTTTCATAATGAAGGTGTTGGGGTAGGGCCTTGGATACATTTGTGATGACATCTAGGATTGGTTAGTGACGAACCCCAGTTTGTAAGCCATCGCCAGTAAGGGTGTACGTACTGGTACGGGATAGGGTATCAGGGGGGTGCTAACAGTTTGGTTGTAGCCTACCGTTGGATTTTAGCTCTATCTCTATCTTGCAGTGAGTATTGTGGGGCAACAACAGTTTTGATTGGAGCCTGACCGTTGGATGTGCTCACACTCTAGTGTATAGAGGTGTGGTTGTAGTCTATCCTTACCATAGCACATTACAAACTTTACCAAACCAAATGATTGAATGTTATCTCATGCGTATTGCTTGCTGCATGTTTTGTTTCGTACTGATCCAAGTTGCGAGCTCACTCTACGATATCATATTCTTTTAGTTGATGATGCAGGTATTATCATTGAACATTATATGATTTGAATGTTGGTATAGTTCTTCGTGATCTTGGCTTGAGCCATGGTTTATTAAAGGTTCAATCACACTTCTGGTTCGGCCAGAATTGGGGTGTAACAGGTCAGACCCTTTTAAACTCCTCTCTCAGCATAAATATCTCAGATTCAAGAGTTTTAAAGTCCGAAGGTTATCATAGCGGGAGTTGTCAATCCCTTCCATTCGCCACCTCTATCAGGGATGACAAACTATCTCTGCATCTCTGATTGATGACAATCCTGAAAGCATTTAATGAAACGATTAAAAAGGGGAGACAGAGATTCAGGTTTACGCTAGCATCATATGATTTCCTGTACTATGGTGAGAAATGGAAAGCCATGTTGTATATGTGGTGGTCTTCTAAGGGCCGATGCCTCAAATCCACAGTGAATCCAGCAATCATTAGATTGTGCTGATTTGGCTTTTCGACCTCAGCGAGCCTAAAGGAGCAAGGGACAACTGTTGATACCATATTTCGTTCATCAATAAGAAGGTGACATGTGTTCGTATACGTGCCACGATAAGGGGACGACACGTGCCTATACACATGTCACATCCAGAATACTCTCGAGCGATGACGGAATGTACGTGCTATCTACACGTGTCAAGTCTCCAAATAGGTCGCCTATCTCGGTGGTATATCTTGCGCACTAACAGATAGTCCCTGAGCACCATGTAATTAGGAGTGGGACATGAAATAGGACTCCTTCTCCGTAATGGATAATCATCGGCTATCTAGAATACGGGCGATGGTAATTCTTCCTGACCGTAGGAACTTCATCCTATGGTTGCAGGACATGACCGATCAAGGTCGCCACGAGAACAGTCTCCTCATTTAACTTGGACACCCAATAACGTATCCAGCTCCAACTAGAGGTATTTTCTCTATATATACAGTTGACGATCATAGGTATAATAACTTCACTTTTAACTCAGAGAATACTCAAGCCTCCCCCACTTTAAGGAGCTTACTTTCTTCTCGTAAGCTCCAACTGTGTGCTCTGTTACTGATTTGATGGTCGAAGTGGTCTCCAGACTACCCACTCTGACTTCTGATAACATCTTCTTTCTTGCAGGAGACGGGACACGTTAGTCAGCCTAGTTTCAACAGCAACATTAACCATATACCATATTTGGTGCTTTATTTGTCAACTCCATCCTATGTTAGAAAAAAGTAATATTTGATACAATAATTTGATTTATTCTTAATCTGATTTGCTCCTCTCAGTTTCCTCTACCTCGCCTCATAAACTATCAAACAATGGAGTAACTAGAATGGTAGGGTACACAATCAACAAGGTCGTTGACGGAGCTAAGTCAAAGGAGGCATCAGATGTTTACATTGATATTCTATTTCTATACTAGAGCGTGTTGGAATGATTTCCTCAGACAGAGCAGGAGGAGCAGAGAAGCTTAACCTACATATTCAAATACTCACCGTGAGAGAGAGAGAGAGAGAGAGAGAGAGAGAGAGAGAGAGAGGAGGGAGTGGGATATCGCTATTTGTTGTTCACAGGCCACGGCTTTGTCGATTCCGAAGGTCTTCGCTGGCCACAACTTTGCCGATTTCCAATGTCTTTGTAGGCCATGGCAGACGACAATGGGCAGTTAGAAATTGGTCTTGTTGCCTTCTGTGAAACTTGCCTTAAATCTCTTATATATCAATTTAAGATTTTTTAAAATTAAAAGTATAAAATGATAAGTTAACATGTTGATGGGTAGTTTTGTCATTAAAGATTTTAAGACAATGACATGTCCTCAGTCTACGGTCATCACTTAACGGAGGAGTCTAACTCAAAAAATAAAGAATATTAATGACATTATGGTGAAAAAAAGATAGGCACATGTTATTAAGCCAAACAGTGGGTGAAATTTTTTTCCCTTTTTTTTTTTTACTTTCTCATCCATTATGACTGTGATGGAAACTTGAGTAACGGGTCTTAAACCTTTAAAAGCCACCTACGCTAGAGTGACTAGGACAGTGTGGAGATGCCGGAGACAGGGAGGGAGACGTGTAAGAGGACACAGCATCAACTATCAACCGTTTCTGGCCATCTGGCCCTCATCGCTCTTATTTTGTTTTTCATTTTGTCGAACCCTTCTGGATAGGCCATGGCAGCTTCTCTATTTCCTATATAAGGAGACATTGAAACATAGATCTGTATCTTTCATAGCTTTCCTCGGTGCTCAAGAGAGGTTAGGATAAAAAAAAAAGGACCCAGTTGGTGAAATTGTAAATTTTCCAGTTTCCATTCTCCAGTGAAACTGACAAAATAAACAGATTTCTTCAAAGAAGATGCTGATTGCCGCTATACAGTGTGTCTTGGATATAGTTGTTGCAGGGATTTCCTTGATGATTGGTATGGGAATCTTCGCTTTCGTTGCTTCGATCCTCTGCTCCGTTGCTTTTTTCGTCAATGTCAAGGAAGTCTCTTGAGTAAAGGAAAGAAGAGGTATTTTCTTTTCAAATTTCTGTTGGGTTGTTCTATGAACAAATTCAATCAGTTTAGAAATTAATTGCAGTTTTTCTTCTCGAGTGGTAGAGAGAATTTGATGGATTTCGATGATTTCAGGTGTTTTAAACATTTGAACTTGTCGGTTGCTTGTGTTCTCCTCCATATCTCCCTCTTCATTGATTTCTCCTATTTTTTAAAATCTCCGGTTCTGTGGGTTTGTGAATTGCTTGAAAACATTTGCCGGCTTATTCTCCTATGATAAGAGAAGGTGCGTACAGATTTAAATCAGATCAGGATGATGGGTTGTTTTCCCAATGATTGGAGAAGTTGAATTTCATGGGTTCCTTAAGATGTTCCTGATTTGTGAGTTTATTATTCCGTCTATAATTGTCGGTATTTCTTGGTTTCATTTCCTGTCTTTTTAGCTGGAATTTTTCATTTTTGCTATGAAAATTGATGTCCATTGATCTTCATACCATTGTTTTCTTATGTTCACAGGAAAAGATCTGACCGGGAGTACAATAGATGAGACATTTGACTTTCAAGCTGCTGGCACAGAAAAGGGAATTTCCTTCGCTGTTGAACAGAGAAATTTTGGATGCTCTCATGCCTTGAGGAAGAGTTTCGAGTCTAAAATCAGTTACAGAACCAACTAAATTTGAGAGCAGCAAAGAAGAGACTTTTAAGATTTTGGGGTACCTCTGATCCCTAACGTTGTGAACCCAGTTCTATTTTAGTATAATCTATTACTCTAAACCAAATTATTGGTTCAGGAATGGAGCTCTGCTTTTGTTGTTCTCAAGGGTTTCATCATCATCATAATCATCATATGTATATAATAATGATGAGGGCCTCTTATGAAATAGAATTAACTCTTTCTCCAGATAAAAGAGAGAAGATGACTCTCTCTTAAATGGAGCGAAACCTTAAATCTTGAGTCTCTGTGTCAATGACTCTTCCCCAAACCTGGTATGCCATCCCTTTTGAAGTCAAAGGATCTCTCTCATACCTATATTCAAATCTAGTCCGGACTCCGGACACCCATGAATAGATGGATTGCAAATGCATGAGATTTACCAATTTTAATGTAAATAAGAATTTTTTTTTTCCAGGAGCCTTTTTAAGGGCAGTATAGCATTCGGTATTTAGTATGGTTCGATATGATACTGAAGGCAAAATGGTGTTACCATTATCGTATCAGTTTTGGTTCTAATTTTCCATAGCATTACTGTGCCGGCTCAGTATAATTTCAGTACGGTTTCTTTTTGGTATCATATACGGTTTTATTTGGCATATATATGATTTTTTATCCGGTATAAATATATATGATTCATACAAAATTTGGTGCACTCGAGAAAAATCGGTATAAATATATTTGGATTTATACTCGGTACAGTTTTGGTACGATTTCAGTATTCGGTACATATCGACTGGTTGGGTCCATAATATCAATACTGTACCAAACTGACTTCGGTTATGTTTTTTCATACCGTTACCATTCCAATTCTACTGCAATACCAGTACCGGTACAGAAACCAAATTGACACCCTTAGGCCTTTTCTAAGCTCCCTTCCGTATGGATCAATTCCTAGATGGTAACAAAGATCCCAAATTCATATAATGTACATTTAACAGCATTTGGAGCTCTGTGTTCTCGAAATCTATGTACACGTATCTAACTAAAAGTTCAACAGTTTTGTATAAATATAAGAGGCAATTTCATTTCTTCCTATGAATATGTAACATAGAAGGATTTGTATGTGAAGTAAAATCAAGTAGACCAGGCTCCTCCTTACTTGAATTCGGTGGGATGGATCCCCTGTTCCTTAGGTTCACACTGGAAGCCTCAGGATACCTTTAAAAATCCTTGGTTGAAACAAAGGTTAGTTCGTTTCAGGTCAAAGAGAGCCAAGGTAGTCCTTTATTAAAGCAAATATGGGGTTGGCAAAAGGAGCTTCTTCTAATCTTTCAAACATAATTCCATCCATTCTAGCTTGGACTCCACCAGAAAATGTCAAGTCTTGCAACAGTTCTTTCACAGTTCTGTCCACACCAAGTACGGAACTCCCGATCCCACTCAAGATCTCTGGCAAAGTAGGTGACGGTCTTGATAGCTCAACCACTGAAACCTGGTGCCCAGAGAGACATCATAAGGAAAGAAGCAGGCCTTAAAGTGAAAGGATCCATGTGCAGATATCTTGAATCAAATCATGTATGACAATAATGTTAATTGGAAAAATAGATAAGTCATAAAAATATTAGAAATTGATCTACTGAAGTACAGCAAGGCTCTTTAATAAATGTTCAAACAGCCATCTTGCTTAAAGCTAGTTGGACACCAGGTTCATTTCATGCGAAAATGTTTTGTACACCAAAGTACCACAATCACATGTTGAGTTGTACATAGGACTCAAATTTATTCACTTTATCTTGTCTACACTTACCAGAGACCTATATCTTTAGGGTAAACGAGGGGCTTCAAATAATTTTGGAGGGAAAACGTTAAGAATTGAATGGTGATCAAAGTGGCTTTTGATGTAGAAAGACTCCTGCAAGACTAACTGATCCAAAGATCAAAATCCTCAGTTTACATACTACACAACCGTACTTCAATTTCTCAGAGTGATGCCAGTTCAACATTATAAATTGCTTCTAAGGAATTTTAGCATTATTCCAACCCCACCCCCCATAAAAAGGAAAATGCGGTGCTTAATTCTTGTTTTGTTTCATTGCTACCAGTCCGATTTAGCATCGTAGGAACAAAGACAAAAAAACTCAGGTTAGCCACATCCCAACTACCCAGAATTGAGTACCAACATAAATGAGGTTAATCTAAATTTAAGTGGTTGTTCACTTGAAGTCCATGTGTATGTAAGCTATTTTCCATGATTTCAGACTGGGTTTTCGGGATGTGAGCCTGAAAGAGCGTCCAGACGCAGGTCAAATATGAATGCTTTCTTTAGACAAAAAGTTTTTTAATGCTTTCTTTAGACAAAAAGGTTTTCAGCCAGTAACTCCTTTCTAGGATTAAATTTTTGTCAGAGCCTCAACAATGTTGAAGTGAAGTTATCAACAGCATTTGTTGAATGAGTTGGTCTGCAGCAAAAAGGTGGGTGGGTTAGAACAATTTTGTGTGCTCAAGAAACCACAGATAGCACGAAGGACAGGAGATGAATAGTAGATAATCTCCTAAAAGGTGAAAATGGAGGCACTATATATTGCAGAGGAAGCTTCCTGCTATTTTACTCATTTCACGGCTCCCTCTATTAGTCCCTTGATCCTATGAATGGAAGTCTTTCTTTCATGCCTGACCTGTTTTTTAGAGGAAGGGGGGGGGGGGGGCATTGAGACCAACCTGTTTGTCCTGGGGTATGTTGGCCTTGTGTTTTGCAATGGCAATAGCACGAGAAAAGCCACCAATGGCATCAACCAAACCTCGGGAAGCCGCATCCTTGCCAGTCCATACCCTTCCTTGAGCAAATTCTTCCATCTGATCTACCTGCACATACCAGCACTTGAACTTTCCATGAAAAGATAGAGGAAAGAAACATTAGAACTTGAGGATAAACAAGATTAGCATACTGTCATTGATCTTGAAAAAGCTGCCTTGTCTCGAAACTGTACATATGCATTTTGCGCAGACTTGGCAAAGAGTTCCGCTTCATCAGGCCTGCAAGAAAATTTGTTTTCTTCTTTAACAGTATCTCATGGGAAGAAAACCAAGACACCAAGCAAAGCAACATTGATAATGTTACCCCCCCCCCCAAAAAAAAAAGTGCTGACCAGCTGTTCAAGCTAGCTGTCTCCTTAGTTTGGGATTAAGTTAAATTCTTAACTTAGTCCTCCTTTTCTTTAATTCATTATATATAATTAGGAGACTAGTATTATTGTTAACTAGGATTTACTGTTTATCTTAAATTCCTTGTCATGTTGACATGTGGAATTCCTACCTCTAATGTAACTAGGACTCCTTATCTTATGGAGTCCTAGACCTATCCCTTTCTCCTTTTATTTTGTCTATAAATAGTAACTACTAAGAGGAAAGGAATACACATTGTTTCTCTCCATCTTCTCTCCTCTCTTAATTCTTTATTTTGTTACATGGTATCAAAACGGGTGCCGTTTTGAGAGTCGCTTAAAGGTTTTCATGCTGGTGTGCAGCCACCATTGCTGTTGCTGCGTCTTGTTATTAGTTTCTGGTTAGTTTTTGTTCCTGCTACTGCTGCATCTGAAGGAGTTCTATGTATGTTTGAATCAAGCCAAATAGTTTGTTTGATTCCCTGGTTCTTATTCCTAATCTGAATCTAGTTTCATCCTATTACTGTGGTTTGAAGTTCTGCAACTGGTTCAATCTCGGATTGGAATTCCAGCTGAGAATTTGCTGTTGATATCTGGTTTATCTGCTGCTACTGTGATTGATAATGCATATGGTATCATCTCCATTAATGGCTGGACATTTTCCTTGCTTACCTTATTTTCAGATCTGAACCTTTCATATTTGTCCATCCATTATCAAGTATGCACTGGCAATAATCTTCAGATCTGATATTGCTCTTCGATAGATCCAGATCTGTCTTCTGGTTCCAATTACCGATTAGATCTGATCCTGTTACTCAAGTCTCCATCAAATTTAGTTTGTGTTTTCAATATCAGATCAAAATTGGTTTCTGGTTTTGACTCTGCCTTACTCAAAGTTATCTGTCTCCAGCTGTCATCAAATTCTGCTGCTACAGCCTGCATATTATCTAAGTTGTTTACTGCCCATCAATTTCTACCTTAACAATCCTAATCTGATTCTATTTCATGCTGTCGACATTAACTGATAGACTCCTATCAGTTTAATGTTTGTTTGATATCTTCTTGTCCCTACTTTGATGGATCTCTCATTGTTGAATCAGAGAACGAATGGGAGATAATAATGATCTCTCCACACAATCTTCTTATTTATAATGAAGTCATAAAAGACAAATTACAAATATACCCTTACGAAAAATACTGGAAAAGAAATAAAGGAAAAACAAATAAAACAACTACAAAATTACAAATATGCCCTTATTATAATTCGACACTCCCCCTCAAGTTGGTGCATATACGTCATGCATACCCAACTTGAACAATATCATGTGAAACAGTTTCCGAGGTAATCCTTTAATGAAAATGTCTGCTAGCTGATCCTCTGATCTAACAAATGGAATTTGAATTTGACCACTTTCTAACTTCTCTTTGATGAAGTAACTATCTGACTCAACATGCTTAGTACTATCATGTTGAACTGGATCGTGAGCAATGCTAATGGTTGCTTTGTTGTCACAAAACAGAGTCATAGATTGAGGAAACTTAACTTTCAAGTATCCGAGTAAGCCCTTCAACCACAATAGTTCACATATTCCCTATGCCATTGCTCGAAATTCTGCTTCTACACTGGAATGGGCCACTACATTCTGCTTCTTGCTGCGCCAAATGACCAAATTTCCATCCACAAAAGTACAATATCCTGAAATTGATTTCCTATCTGGACTACCTGCCCAGTCAACATCAATATAAGCCTCCACTCTTAGATGATCATTTGGCGAGAGTAGAATCCCTTTCCCTGGAGCAGCCTTTAGATAGTGTAGGGCCCGTTTGATAAAACTTCTACTTCTAGATTCTATGGATTCTGGCTCCCAGGGAGCCATTTTGGAGTAGAAGTGCGTTTGATAAGTCCAGTTAGATTCCAACTCCCACAGAGTGAACCGGATTGGGAATGACTCTAGAATCCAAAATTTTGGAGTCATAAAACTTGCTCCAAGCTATTGGATCAACTTTTTAAGAAAAAAAAGAATCGCACTCGCAGACTATCACGACCGCCACCACCACCACCACCACAACCACCACCACCACCACCACCACCACCACAACCACAACCACCACCACCGCCACCACCACCACCACGCCGCCGCCACCTCTACCACCACCCCCACGCCGCCGCCGCCCCCCACCACCACGCCACCGCCCACAACCACCACCACCACCACCGCCATCGCCACCGCCACCACCACCACCACCACCACCACCACCACCACCACCACCACCACCACCACAACCACCACCAGCCACCACCGTCGCCGCCACCTTTACCACCACCACCAACACCACCACCACCACCGCCTCCACCACCACCACCAACACCACCAACCACCACCACTACGACGTTTTCTAGACCGATTGGAGGGATAGTGTGTTACAACATGTTTAATCCAAAGATGCTCTAAAATTCATTTCGAGTGCGTTACAAACAAGTTTCACTCCAAAATAATCCTGAGTAGCTGGGTAGAATCCAAATGAACCGAATCCGAATCCGAAGCGAAGTTTTATCAAACGGGCCCGTAGAATCCTATAGACTGCTTCCATATGTAATGTATAGGGATCGCGCATAAATTAACTCACCAAACTCACTGCAAATTCAATATCAGGCCTAGTATGTGATAAATAGATCAGCCTTCCAACTGACCATTGGTACCTACCTTTATCTGTTGGTGTTCCTTCTTTCTCCCTAAACTTAGTATTAGGATCCAGAGGAGTATCACTTGGACGACACCCTAATAATCCTGTCTCTGAAAGAAGATCAATGACATATTTTCTTTGAAAGAGAAAGATGCCCTTTGTAGAACGAGCAAACTCAATTCCAAGAAAGTACCTGAGTTTTCCAAGATCCTTCATTTCAAACTGTTGTCGAGCTTTGTATTTAGCGCTAGGGGTATTTTTGGTAGTTAGTTGTTTTATTTTCTTCTTAATTTTCTGTTATTAGAGTGAGGGTTATATTTGTAATTTCTGTCTTCCTTATTTCATTATAAATAGAGGTATGAAGGGAGAGGCTCATTAAGCTCTTCTATCAGAGCTGTGGTAGCTCTCTCTTCTTTTCTCTTTTTTTCTTTATCTTCTCCTCTCTTCTAAATTCTGTCGTCAACTATAGCCTGCTGCAACCTTCCAAGACCTGCAACACTACCGCAAGACCCAAATCACGATTCAAATAGCGCTGCCAGACCTTCTTCCCCAGATTTCCTGCTGACACCTTCCTTCTATCTGTAACAGCACCGCCAGACTATATTTCTCCTAGAATCCCTGCTGCCATTCTTCTCTTCCTTTTTCCCTTACCGCCATAGCTTCCCTAAACCTGCAACACCTCCTAGCCCATTGGAAACCTTTGTAACCTCTTCCATACCTGCCGTAAGCACCTGCAACACCTCCCAGCCCTACCGCCACTCCTTATAATCCCTTCCTTCCCATCCATATTTACCTCCAGTCCCTAAAATCTATATTCACCTCTGCCGACAGTCCTAGCCTTTACCGCCAGACCTTAAACTCTTTTTTTCTGGTTTGTTATCATCAAAAAACCAGGTTTTGCAACCCTTGTGAAGGATCAGATTTTCTAAAGCTTGTGAGGAGATGACCTAAATCAGTTTAAACAAGTTTTGTGACGCATCGCCGTGTAACTATTATTGAAGGGATGTACTCTGAAGAGATCAACCTGATAGCCAACCTCGATTCTTCCATGTCAGATTGAAGATCAAAAATTGTTGCATATGTGTCTCTTGTTCCCATAAGAGTGATACACGGCATCTCAATTAAAGGTATTTACACTGTTGAGTACTTATTCTTATGACTGATTACTCTGAAGTTGATTCCCCTAATATGGAAACCTCCAAAATTGAATTTACCTCTATTCCCCTTAACCCAATTAAGTTGGAAGGAACTAACTATTTGATGTGGTCAAAAACAGCACAGATGGTCATATCTGCTAGGGGGCTTTTGGGTTATATCAATGGACAGAAGAAAGCACCTATTCTGACAGATAAATTATATGACAAGTAGGCATCTGAAAATTCTATTGTGATAGCTTTTTTAATTGGTTCCATTGACCTTAAGATTGGTCGAGGGTATGTTTTGTTACTTGATGCTACAGAAATTTGGAAGGCTGCCAAGGAGACTTATTCCTAGGTTGGAAACTACTTCCTGATTTATGACCTTTACGTGAAGATTGGTATTACTAAGCAACGGGATATAACTGTCTCCCAATATCACTCTGAGCTGCGCAGTCTATGGCAGGAATTGGACTACAATGATACTTTTACAGCTATTTGTTCTACTGATGTTGCTGCAATGAAAAGTGCCAAAGACAAGCTTCGTGTGTATAATTTTCTGGCTGCACTTAATATTGAATTTGATCAGATTCGTGCCCAAATCCTCAGTAGAGAACCATTACCATCATTAGAGCAGGCTTATGCTCTGGTCCAGTCTGAAAATATGCGCCGGGCATCCATGATGCCTCCTCTTCCAGCAAAGAGATCAGCTCTCCAGACTACTCAGCCCAGTGGTTCTCCTCTTTCCAAACCCATCCTTGTTTGGTATGACTATTGTGAGAAAGAGCATCATACTAAAGAAACTTGCTGGAAATTGTATGCAAACCAGCTGACTTTGAGGCCAAGAGGCGTGACAAGAACCTACAGAGAACCAAAAATTTTCGAGCACCACAGGCAAATCAAACAAAGACTTGTCCTTCTATTGGGATGTTACCTACACTATCCACTGAAGAATTTCAGGCACTCAAGAATCTATTAAAGCCATTTGCTACAGTTCAAGCCGCTCCTCTCCAGGTTCTTACTTTGTATAGTCAGGTATCTCTCATGTGGATCTGTCTGCTTCTTTTGTCTCTAGCCCATGGGTTATGGACATTGGAGCAACTGACCACATGATTGGGTCAATCAATTCGTTCTTCCTGTATTCTCCCTCTTCTGGGAAAGATACAGTCCGAGTTGCAGATGGGTCCCATTCTCCTATATCTGGAAAGGATACCATCCACTGCTTCCTTACTCTTACTTTGCAATCAATCCTTCATGTACCTAGTTTTTTACAAATTTACTTTATATTAGTAGTCTCACTAGATTTCTTGACTGCAAAGTAACTTTTTTCCCTTCCTCGTGTGAAATTCAGGATCTGGAGAGCAGGAAAACGATTGGACATGGTAAATTGCATGGTGGTCTCTACTTGCTTGCAGATGGTCCTTCTGTGCTTCCTTCTTCACCACCACCTACTACACATCATCTCTATTCTACTGTGAGCACACTCCAGCAGTGGCATCACCGTCTTGGTACCCTTCCCCAACTATTTTATCCCAGTTGTTTCCTTCCCTTTCTAAGCATTGTAATAAACACGAGTTATTATGCGAAGCATGTATTCTTGCTAAGCAGGCTCGTACAACTTATTTACCTACATTTAATAGAATCAATAATATGTTTGATTTGGTTTATTCTGATGTCTGGGGTCCAACTAGGACAACCTCTATATTTGGCCACAAATAGCTTGTAACTTTCATTGATTATCACACTAAGACTACTTGGGTGTACCTTATGCATCAAAAGAGTGAAGTTTTTGAGTGTTTCATCCAGTTTCATAAAATGATTCAAACTCAGTTTCAGACACTAATCAAAGTTCTTAGGAGTGACAATGGGAGAAAATATCTTGATGGACACTTCCAGAGATATCTGTCTGATCATGGGATCCCACATCAAACAAGTTGTGTTGACACCCCAGCTTAAAATGGGGCTACAGAAAGGAAGAACCAGCATCTACTTGAAACAGCTCGGGCCCTTATATTTGAGGGAAATGTGCCAGCAAAATTTTGAAGTGATGCTGTTCTGATAGCAACCTCTCTTATAAATCGATTGCCATCAAGGATACTATACAATAAGGCTCCTCTGGATCTATTACTTGGTGATCACTTCTTTGGTCTCCCACCAAAGGTATTTGGGTACGTCTGTTATGCTCGGAACCATCATTCTCATGGCAAACTTGATCCACGAGGGCTTTGCTGCATCTTCCTTGGTTATCCAGCCACACAAAATGGGTATAAATGTTATCATCCACCCTCTCGTCGGACTTTTATCAGCAAGGATGTACTCTTCCATGAAGACATGATGTATTTTCAACCACATCTTCAGGGGGAGACAGATACAGTTGATCTCGAAGATGTGCATTTGATTACACCAATGGAGATAGAGACAGAAAGAGTCCAATTAAGAAGCATACTTGCTCCTACTCCTAAGCCAGAAATACCGCCACCTGATCCTACTCCTGAGCCAGAGATGCCACCACCTACGTCTGCCCGTCCCATGTCCGCTGCCAAGCCTCTGCAAGTTTATAGCAGTGCCAGAAGTAAGCAAGGAAAGACCACTACCATACAAGCAACTTCACATGTCCCTTCGTCAGCCCAGGATCCAGAGACTGATCAAACTCTTGGTAAGGAAATTTCTCTCTAGTTCTGATTCTTATCTCCCTATTGCCCTTCGTAAAGGTACTAGGGCTTGCACTCTTCATCCAATCTCTAATTTTGTTTCGTATGACTCGTTATTTCCTTCTTTCCATGCATTTATGTATTCTCTTTCCTCCGTGTCTATTCCTCAGAAATGGTAGGATGCAATTTTGGATGAGCAGTGAAAAGCTGCAATGATGGAAGAAATGAGAGCTTTGAAGAAGAGCAATATTTGGGACCTTGTTTCACTCCCACTAGGTAAGAAACTAGTAGGGTGCAAATGGGTTTTCACAATCAAGCAGAACAGTGATGGCACAATGGATCAGTATAAAGCAAGGCTAGTAGCTCGTGGATTCACACAGACATATGGTATTGATTATCAAGAAACCTTTGCACCAGTAGCTAAAACAACGACAATAAAGGTTCTCTTGGCATGTGCTGTCCACTACAATTGGGATCTGCAATAGCTTGATGTAAAGAATGCCTTCCTCCATGGTGAACTTAAAGAGGAAGTGTATATGGACTGTCCACCTAGGTTTACAGATGCAAATACCCATGGAAAGGTATGTAAATTGAAGCGCTCACTTTATAGACTCAAGCAGTCCCCTAGAGCGTGGTTTGGTAGACTATATAAGGCCATGATAGCCGGTGGCTATGCATAGAGTAATGCTAATCATACATTGTTTATTAAGCATTCGTCTGGAAGCTTTACTGCTTTTTTGGTATATGTGGATGATATCATTGTCACTCGAAATAGTGACAAGAAGATAAAGAAACTCAAGGCATTTCTCGGGAAGGAGTTCGAAATTAAAGATCTAGGAAAGCTTATATACTTTCTTGGGATTGAAGTTGCTCATTTTGCAAAAAAGGCATATTTTTTTCTCAAAGGAAGTACATTCTTGATCTTATATCAGAGACAGGTTTGCTAGGCTGCAAGCCTTGTGCTACTCCACTAGATGCAACTACCAAACTGAAGGAAAAAGAAGGAACACCAACAGATAAATGGAGATATCAAAGGTAGGTTGGAAGGCTAATCTACTTATCCCATACAAAACCAGACATAGCATTTGTAGTTAACCTGGTGAGTCAGTTTATGCATGATCCATATTCTACGCATTTGGAGGCTGTCTATAGGATTCTTCATTACCTAAAGGAAGCTCTTGGAAAGGGGATCCTACTCTCACCACATAATGATTTCAAAGTGGAAGCTTATACGGATGCTGACTGGGCAAGCAGTCTGGACAGAAAATCTATTTCTGGTTACTGTACCTTTGTGGGAGGAATGTTAGTCACTTAGCGCAATAAGAAGCAGAATGTCGTTCACGTTCTAATGCAGAAGCTAAATTCAGAGCAATGGCTCAAGGCATATGTGAACTTCTATGTTGAAAGGCCTACTCAGTGACTTGAAAGTTGATTGTTCTCAACCTATGATTCTCTCTTGTGATAATAAAGCCTATTAAAATTGCCAATGATCCAGTTCAGCATGATCAAATTAAGCATGTTGAAATAAATCGTCATTTTATCAAAGCATAGATAGAGAGTGGTCAAATTCAGATTCCACATGTCAGATCAGAGGATCAGCTGACCGATATTTTCACAAAAGGCTTACTTGTCAAACAATTTCACATAATTTATCCAAGTTGGGAATGCATGATATCTATGCACCAACTTAAAAGGGAGTGTTGTCGAGCTTTGTATTTAACGATAGGGGTATTTTTGGTAGTCAGTTGTTTTATTTTCATTTTAATTTTCTGTTATTAGAGTGAAGGTTATACTTGTAATTTATGTCTTCCTTATTTCATTATAAATAGAGATATGAAGGGAAAGGCTCATTAAGCTCTTCTATTTTTTCCATTCTCTTTTCCACACAAACTCCTTCCCCAAGAATGACTTCAGTTTTCTAATTTCATCATCATTACTTCCAGTAACAATATCATTCACATATACAAGAAGCGCAGTGAAGACACCTGAGTTATGCTTGATAAACAAAGTATGATCGACATTACTCTGCACATAACCAAATGTTGTCATAGCTTTGCTACCAAACCATGCTCTAGGGGACTGTTTAAGTCCATAGAGAAAGTGTTTCAACTTGCATACCTTTCCATCGGTGCTTGCATCTATAAAACCAGGTGGACAATCCATATAGATTTCTTCTGTGAGTTCCCCATGAAGGAATGCATTCTTCACATCAAGTTGTTATAGATCCCAGTTATGATGTACTGCACATGCCAAGAGAACCCGGACTTAGGGCTGCAACAAGGCCGGGTTGGGCCGGGTTTTTCAAAACCCTAACCCTAACCCTGGCTATTTAAACTTAACCCTAACCCAGCCCAACCCTGTCAGGGTCAAAAAATGTACAACCCTAACCCTGACCCTGGCAGGGTTGGGCCAAACCCTAACCTATCCTGATTAACCCTGACAGGGCTGGGTTGGGCCGGGTTAACCCTGATTCAGGGTTGGATTGACCCTGATTGGCCATGAAACATACAACAAAACATACATATAACAATTATAACTTGATGATATAACAAACACAAATATATATGGGGAAATGTTATTGTAACAAGGGTTTGTTATTTTTCTAAAAGTAACAAAGAATCTATTTTGCCACATGGGTAGATGATGTATCCATTCCAACCGTTGGATGGAAAGAACATGGTCTAATTGTTATATATATATATATATATATATATATAGGGTAGGGTCGGGCTCAACCTAGGGGGTTAACCCTAACCCAACCCAACCCTGCCAAGGTTGATCAAAATTTGAGCCCTAACCCTAACCCTACCAGGGTTTGGGCTGGGTTCAACCCTGCCAGGGTTCAGGGCGGGTTTGGGCGGGTTCGGGTTGTCAGGGTAAAACTTGCACCCCTACTCAGACTATTGTCATCTTGGCTACTGGGGCAAAAGTTTCTTGGTAATCTATCCCATATATCTGGGTGAATCCACAGGCAACCAACCTTGCCTTATACCGATCCACTGTGCCATCAATTTTTTGCTTAACTGTGTAGACCACTTGCACCCTACTGGTCACTTACCAGGTAGAAGAGGAACGAGGTCCCATGTATCATTTTTCTTCAAGACTCTCATTTCCTTCATCATTGCAGCTTTCCACCATTCATCTGTAATTGCATCTTGCCATTTCTGAAGAATAAAAACAGGGGAAAGCAAGGACATAAAAGCACGGAAGGTAAGAAATAAAGAATTACATGAAACAAAATTGGAGATTGGGTGAAGTGTGCAAGACCTAATACCTTTCTGAACGGCAATGGGTAAATCAGAATTAGAAAGAGGAAGTTCTTTAATTGGGTTGACGAAGGGACATGTAAAGTTGCGTTGATGGTAGTGATCCTTCCTTGCTTGCTTCTGGCACGGCTACGGCTGTAGACTTGCAGAGGTTTGGCATTAGGACTGGTTGTGGGAATAGGTGTAGGTGTAGGTGTAAAAGGTGGTACTGTGTCCTAGTCTAATGTTGCATCTGTTTATGGAACATACGGAACCGGAACTGGGTCCGTGACTCTTTCTTGGACTCGTTTTGGTTCCTCTGGCACATCTTCAAACATAGGTACATCTTCAATTTCAACACTATCCTGCACCCCTTAATGATGTGACGGGTAATACATCAGATGCTCATGAAAGAGAACATCTCGAGTAATAAAAGTCTTCCGGGAAAGAGGATGGTAGTACTTATAGCCCTTCTGTGTGGTAGGGTAGCCAATGAAAATACACTGGAGCCCCCCAGGATCAAGTTTGCCAGGAGATTGATGATTGCAAGCATAACAGAAACAACTAAAAATCTTCGGCGGTAGCACAAAGGAAGTAGTGCCAAGAAGAAGATCCAAAGGGGCTTTGTGGTTGAGAATTCTTGAAGGAAGCCGATTGATAAGAGATGCGACAGTTAGAATAGCAACACTCCAAAAACGAGCTGGAACATGACCGTCAAACACGAGAGCTCTGGCAGTTTCAAGAAGGTGATGATTCTTTCTCTCAGCGACCCCATTTTGAGCAGGTGTGTCAACACAACTCGTTTGATGGATAATGCCATTGTCGGATAAATATTGCTGAAATGTGCCATCAAGAAGTTCTTTTTCGTTGTCACTACGAAATACCTTCAGCTGAGCCTGAAATTGAGTCTTTATCATGTTGTGGAACTGGCGAAAGCATTAATATACATCACTTTTATTATGCATGAGATAGACCCAGGTAGTCCGCGAATAACAATCAATAAAAGTACCAACGATGACCAAAAATAGAAAAAGTCCTAGCAAGATCCCATACATCAGAATGCATTAAATCAAAAAAACCATTGCTTCTATTAAATGAAGGAGAATAAATTGTACGAGCTTGCTTAGCCAAAACACAGGCTACGCATAATAACTCGTTTTTATTACAATGTTTAAATAAAGAAGTAAACAACTGATACAAACTACTGTAGATGGGTGACCAAGGCATATTGTGCCATTGCTGGAGAGTACTGACTGCGGACTAAAGTTGATGTGTAGTAATTGGTGGTGAAGGTGGAGGGGCTGATGTGCATGCTGAAGGACCATCATCAAGCAAGTAGAGACCACCATGCAATCTACCATGTCCAATCGTCTTCTCGCTCACTAGATCCTGAATTACACACGAGGAAGAAAAAAAAGCCATTTTACAGTTAAGAGATTTGGTAAGACTACTAGAAGATAACAAATTTGTAGAGAAACTAGGAACATGAAGAACAGACTGTAAAGTAAGGGTTGATGAACAGCGGATGGATCCCTTTACAGATATAGGAAAGAGAGACCCATCTACCACTCGGACTGTATCTTTCCCATTAAAGGGAGAGTATGGATAGAATGAACTAGTTAAACCAATCACGTGATCAGTGGCTCTAGTGTCCATAACCCAAGGGTCAAGAACAGCTGATGCACAATGACTATCATGAGAAATACCTAACTGAACAAAGTAAGAACCTGGAGTGGCAGACAATGATGTAGGAACGGTAATAGCTACAGTAGATGGCCTGAGAAGGTATTTGAGTGCCTGAAGTTCATCTGCTGATAGCATGGGTATGGTCCCAATAGGAAGGCAAGTTTCTGTCTGATTAGCCTGAGATGCCCGAAAATTCTTAGATCTCTGCAGTCCCTTCTCATGCCTCTCAGGCATCAAAATCAGCTAGTTCGCCATGCAATTTCCAACAAGTTTCTATAGTATGTCGTTCTTCCCACAATGTTCACACCAAACAGGTATGGAGAAAGTAGGGCCACTTGGCTGGTTGGTTTGGAGAGCTGACCTTTCTGCTGGAAATGGAGGCATCATAGATGTACGGCGCATATCCTCAGACTGAACCAAGGCATAAGCCTATTCTAAAGAGGGAAGGGGCTCTCTACTGAGGATTTGAGCACGAATCTGATCAAACTCGACATTGAGTCTAGCCAAAAAATTATATACCCATAGTTTATCCTTGGCAAGTTTCATAGCAGCAGCATCAGTAGATTAAGCAGTAGTAAAAGTGTCATAGTAATCCAATTCTTGCCACAAGCTGCGGAGCTTAGAGTAATATTGGGATACAGTAATTTTCCGTTGCTTAGTTGCACCAATCTTCACATGGAGATCATAAATCAAGGAATAATTGCCAACCTGTGAATAAGTCTCCTTGGTAGCCTTCCAAATTTCAGTAGCATCAGGTAACAAGAAATACCCCCGGCCAATTTTGGGATTCATAGAGCCAATTAAATATGCCATCACAATAGAGTTCTCAGATGCCCATTTGTTATAAAGTCTATCTGTAAGGGCGGGAGCCTTCTTTTGGCCATTAATATAACCTAGTAGGCCTCTTGCAGAGATTGCCATGTGTATCGTTTTAGACCACATTAAATAGTTGACCCCATCCAACTTAATTGGGTTAAGGGCAATTGCAGTGAATTCAATTTTGGAGGTCTCCATAGTAAGGGAAATAACTTCAGAAGAGTCAGCCATGGGGATGATCACAACCCAATAACACTCTAACTAATAAACTAGAGCAAAACAATGTAAAATACCTTTAATAGAGATGCCGTACATCAAACTTATGGGAACGAGAGACACATATGCAGCAAGTTTCGATCTTCAAACAATCAGGGAAGAATCGAGGTTGGCTATTCGAGTGATCTCTTCAAAGGACATCCCAACAACAAGGGATACACGGCAACTGGTATTAACAAGTCCTTGTAGGGAGGTTTAGTTCATGAGTAAGAAATTAAAGAGGATGGAAGAAGGTTTAGAAGGTGAAAAAAAAGGTTTAGGGTGAAATTAAGGGACTAAGGAAGTCGTGGAGGCTGGCGGTAAGTATAGGAAGGGGTTATGGGGCCTGGCGGTAAGGCTGGTATGTGGTTTAGAGGGTAGAGACGGGTTAAATGTGATTTAGGATATGGAATAGGTATTGTGGTAGGGATTAGATGGTTGTAGATATGGCGGTAAGGCTTTAGGGTGGAGTAATGGAGGTATCGGCAGGTGGCGGTAGGGCTGAGAGGC
Organism: Protea cynaroides; assembly: GCA_028583415.1. Classification (NCBI taxonomy): domain Eukaryota; kingdom Viridiplantae; phylum Streptophyta; class Magnoliopsida; order Proteales; family Proteaceae; genus Protea; species Protea cynaroides. The sequence continues at coordinate 73,982,076 of CM053268.1, forward strand.
TATTGGCAAGTTGCGGTAGGGCTGAGTGGCAGTAGGGCTGAGAGGCTGTCGGCAAGGGCTGAGAGGCTATCAGCAGGTGGTGGTAGGGCTAAGAGGCTATCAGCAGGTGGCAGTAGGGCTTATAGGCTGTCGGCGGTAGTTTAGAGGAGAAGAGAAAAAAGAAAAAAGAAAAAAGAAGAGAAGAAAAGAGAAGAGAGAGGGCTAGGGAGGCTCAGATACCATGTTGAATCAAAGAATGGGTGAGAATAATGATCTCTCCACCCAACCTTCTTATTTATAATGAAGTCATAAAAGACAAATTACAAATATACCCTCACGAATAATGTTGGAAAAGAAATAAAGGAAAAACAAATAAAACAACTACAAAATTACAAGTATGTCCTTATTATAATTCGACACTCATAAACCTGTGGCAGCCTTATCTCATTGGCTATTGACTTGGTCCTAATAAGCAAGCCATCGAATCCTGCTGGGAATTGATTCTATTTCTGATTAGATCAAACACTGCTGTACTGTTTTGTGTTATAAAGAGTTATACCATCTTAAGGACTTCTTGATAACTTTCATATCCACCATTGGATCGTACTTAGACTTTGATTACTTATCCTAGTTGTCATTAATTACTTGTCTTCCATTTTTAGTCCATATCTGCTAATTGGATCTTTGACTTTTCAATTAATATCAAAAATCCACTTGCATTATTACCATATTCCTAGTTGCATAAAGACTTCACCATATTTTTGAACCCACCATTGGATGGTTTTGAAATTTGGATATCTTGTTCCTATTGATATCCTACTCTATATACTACAGTTTGATGTCTCCTGCCATAATTTGTCCACATGGAATGTTCCACGTGAAGGGCAAAAGGTATATATATCTACTCAAGTTTGAGTCTTCTCATTGAAGAGAGCCTAACCTTCTACTACCTTGCTTATGGTGGACCTTGAATCTACTACTGCTTACTGCCCGTTTGCTTATGATGGAGGCTATTATCTTTTGCTAATGTTGGAGCCTACTACCCTTTGCTCATGTTGGAGCCTACTACAGTTGCACGTGATGCAACCTCAACTACCTGCACATGATGCAACCTCCACTATAGTTGCACGTAATGCAACTTCTACTACCTGCACGTGATGCAACCTCTACTACCTGCACGTGGTGCAACTTCTACTACCTGCACGTGATGTAACCTCTTCGCTCGTGTTGAAGCCTCTACTACCTGCACGTGATGTAACCTCTTCGCTCATGTTGGAGCCTACCTCTTTGCTCATTATGGAGTCTATTACCTACATGTGATGCAACCTCTTCACTTGTGTTGGAGCCTCTACTACCTACACATGATCCAACCTCTTCGCTCGTATTGGAACCTACTCCTTTTTACTCGCTACTATTGCTACTACTACTACCATCAGATTGTTGATTCCGACAGAACTATTCCAAGCTGAACATGGATGACTTAGATGTTCCAATTTGAGAGGGAGTGTTGAAGATTGTACGGTCTTGGTTATGCTGTCTAGGTGTCACCTAGCTTAATGCTGACCAGCTGTCCAAACTGACTGTCTTCTTAGTTTGGGATTAAGTTAAATTCTTAACTTTGTCCTCCTTCTCTTTAATTCATTATATGTAATTAGGGGACTAGTATTATTGTCTAACTAGGATTTATCGTTTATCTATGATTCCTTGTCATGTTGACATATGTAATTCTTAGCTCTAATGTAACTAGGACTCTTTATCTTGTGAAATCTTAAACCCATCACTTTATCCCTTTTATTTTGTCTATAAATAGTAACTGCTAATAGGAGAGGAATACAGATTGATTCTCTCCAACTTCTCTCCTCCTCTCTTTATTCTCTATTTTGTTACAGAGAAGAAAACAAGTTCCTGCAACACAAGAAGCAGGATTGGCATTGATCAAGCCACTCCTCCATAAGTGTGTCAACATGCATGCCCACAAAGCACTAGGTTTTCAGATAAAGCAGAATAACAGTAATATAGGGGCAATACAGTGCAAAAATGAAATTCCAATCCCAAATTAATGTCACTTATTTATCTCTTCCACCAGATTTAAGCATCTCTGTTCCTGACAATGCAACAGGACTTTCTACCTGAAAGGCCGTTGTTCAGCAGCAGTGAGCTCAGCATATTTTCCTCTTGATATTATATCCTTGTTGAAGCCTATCCTTTCATATAGTTTACCCAAATTGAACTTTCCTACAGACAAGAAATATCAGAGTTGAGATCTGAACTCACAAAAGAAAAACAGACCTAGCCACAGAAAAACAGAAGGTAGAACTAAAAAATTGAACAAGGTTTCTACTGCAGCAGCAGATATCACACAACTAGTTCAGAAAAGGTAAAACCAGGATAGTATCCATGGTGGCAAGCATGGCCTCAAACAAGAAAGATGGTCTCTTCGGAATGAAAACCATGGTCCCACTAAAGAGTGAAATAATAAACCCCTGCAGCAACAGATATAATACATATGGAGTACATGAGATTTGACACTCTTTTATTGATAATCCCTGGCTTTACTTCAGATGTAGTGAATGCAGGAAAATTAGCATTTCAGCAAGGTAGCAAAGTTGTCTAATGGATGATATTAGATGGATCAACAGCATGAGAAGCAACATCATTTGCTTAATTAATTCCTTTATAGTCTTTTGTATAGTTCACAAGAATGTGGACATACCGTAAGGATGATATTAGAAGGATCAACAGCATGAGAAACAACTCCGTTTGCTCAACTAATTCCTCTGACTGGTCTTTGTAAATCATTCCCAAGAATGTTGACATAATGCATGGCAGCACGGGCATAATTTCATTGTGGACATATAATAACTATCATAGCAATTCCATATATGATCTGGCTGTCAATGTCTGAAACTTTTACATTGATATGACAAACAAAAGACCAAATTTTTTAAGGCTGAATGTATAAAACCAAAATAAGTCAACCTCCTCCTCCCCTCCCCTCCCCAAGGTGTTAATCTGACTGACTGATACTGAAATCCTGAGAAACAAATCTATCAGGAAATCTGATAATCTTCACCCATTAAATGAGATGAGGTAGATAGTTTGAGCATTGCCCCCAAGCTAACAAGGCAATGGACACAAAGGCAACATTGATATGAATGCTTGATGCAGGACTCTCTCAGAAAATTATGTAGGTTACATAGAAAACATAGATATTGGAGTCCAACAAGGACATGGACCCAGCACAGCAGAATTACCAAAAAAAAAAAAAAAAAAGCATTTGCTATACATTCCCTCCTCCCCACAAAGACTGGGAGTTCAAAGAAAACCAATATTCAATGATATTTTTAACAATGCATTAACCTCTCACACATCCAAGCTCTTTTTCCAGTATTGTCAATCATGTAATGAAGTAAAAACAAAATAGACATGCAAATAACTAAGAAGAGTAGATTGATGTTTTATGTTGCTTTATAGAGAAAAAAAAATATTTACAATTTACTAACATCGAGTAATTTCCAATGAGTGTTCAAATGTAATTGCTACAAGTGAAGTAAAAGTTAGTTTCTTCACCTGTGACCACTCCAATTGAACCTGTTAAGGAAAGATTCTCTGCAACAATTGTTCCTGCTGCCATTGCCATGTAGTAACCCCCACTTGCCGCCAAATCAGACATTGATGCAATGACAGGTTTAGAGGCAGCAAGAAGTCTGATCTCTCTCCACATTCTTTATCAAATAAATAACAAAACACTAAACAGTTAAAAAGACGAGTTCAAAATAATAACTTCAGGAAAACAAATAAAAAAATTTCCTAAGAAACAAATATTTCTAAAGCTGGCACAATGACATAAGCAGTATTAAACTCCTAGCATGGCTGCCTTCAAATCCGTAATAGAAAACCATGTGTCAATCAAAAAGCTTAACTTAACTAATCTTATTTTTGCAATATAGCCCCCCTCCTAACCCCGATCTGAAAATCTCTCTCCCTCTCTCTTGCTTCAGAACCACTTCTAACAGAAAACTTAAGAGAAAAAAAAAAAAAAAAAAGACAGACAGACATTAGTAGGGCCAGTTTGACCCATCATTGTTCTTCGTTTTTTTCTCTGCCATAACCTGCTTAATGTAGGACGAGCCCAAATAGTCAAGTAGGAACCTTGGTCCTCAGCAGGAACTTTTGATTCAACTACAGTAAATTACAGCACTAGATCAGCAAATAGGTAAAAGATTGTGTGTGCATTGTCTCTTTAATTCTTGTCTATACATATCGCACACACTTGCAATTAAATTGGCATTGTAATTTCATTTGGTTAATGCAAAACCCGCACCTAAAATCCCTTACTAACTAGGATTTGGCCTGTGTCAAATCTTCCCACTCTGTCAAAAGTAGGACCCGAACCGGAGCAGGACAATGCGCACATCACCTAGGTCTAGGTAAGAATATTTACCTAGCCATGAAACTCATTTAGGAAGCCTCAGGAGGATCCCTAAGGTGAATTATGAGGTTGGGTGCTAAGAGCAGCACCCAAGGCTGCTTTTTACCCCAACCGGGGGATGTGTGCTGGTGGCAACATCTGCTAGTTGAACCTGCGGGTTTGACTTAAAAGTCAGCCCCCTCTCTCTCTCCCCAGTCCCTACTATAAATAGAGGCCTTCACTCCCATTAATTGGTTGTTCGGAATTTATTACTCTTAGAGCCCCAACATTGGAGAAGGAGCTCCAACAAGTAACTCACCAACATTGGAGGTCCATATATCAAAATCTCGGCGAAATCTCGCCGGTGAGATTTCGAAAATCTCGTAAACCTCGATGGGGTCAAGATGAGACCCATCTCCAGAGGGTGAGGACACTCTCCTGTAGTAGCCATTAATGGCCATATAAGAAAGTGTTGTTCAGAATCAAGGAGGATGATGGATAGGATTTCTGCATATCTGGCCAAATTAATCAATTTGGATCTTAATTTCCTGATATGATGTTCTCCTTTTAAGTCTAGTTTATACTCCAAAAAGGATGAGGTCAGTTGGACTCGGGATGAGGATGATATCATCTCTACAAGTTACTGTGAACAGACTGAATCCGTAACTATAAGTCCAACTTGGAATACATAGTTTATAGGATTACCCTTATTAGAATGACTTGAAATTTGGTATGAATATTCTAAGTTAAGTTTATAGTATCATATAAAAAGAATGAGGCTATTTGGACTCGGGAAGAGGGAGATATCATATCTGTAAAATACTGGATACAAATTTAGATCTGATTCTGAAGGTTCGACTTTGGGTGAATGATTTATTAGTTTAAAATTACTGGAATGCCATGATTTTCAGTGGAGATATTATATTTTAAATCTGTTTCATAGGAAAAAAAATGAGGTGATTTAGATTCAGGAGCATAGACTTATTGCCCTTGGAAGAGACAATGCTTATATTCTAATAGAATCTGGGATTCTCCGGATGGAGGGTCCGGAAGCAAATTTTGCTTCCAGAAAAATACAATAAGTTCTTATTGTGAATAGAGACCCCTCGGGAAGTCTCCGAATGTCCCATATTGTAAATAGAGACCCCTCGGGAAGTCTCCAATCCGACGTCGGGTCGCACCTCCTGTGACCTCCTGTGCGACCGGAGTTGCTACCGGACACTTACACTAGGGTCCCCATCTGATACAAATTTTGTCAGTCAGAGGTCCGGTCATAGACTCCTGCTCGAGTATCTATTGTCGGACAACCCCAGAATGGTTGAATCTAAGACTAAGGCTTCGCCTTTGGTTATGAACCCTAACCTTCTTGCCTAAATCACACCTAGGCATGTTTGGGATATTATAACTCATTTACGATGATCTTAATTAATAATAACAGAAACTTCAACTATAAGAGCAACGTGAGTGTACAAGGACAAGCCTCTGCCATTCAGAAGAGGAGTAATTCTCACCAAACAGGTGAGGGATAGATTATGAACTTATTTTTGGAGTATTTTTAAATAACCTTGCAAGTTTGTGTTGCATCTTTTTTGTATAGCATACCTTCCAATATCTGTGATAATTGTTCATGTATATGTATTATGATTTTTATCTTTATGATGTTTGGTTAATTTGTGTGCTAACATGTAGCACGACGGAAGGGGGACGTGTTATCATGTCAACACTGCTACATCGCTGGTATCCTAGCAGAGTGACGATATCCAGGCGGGGGGAATCAGATTGTTCAGGCAAGGGGAATCGGACACTGTTCAAGCAAGGGAATCGAACAGGATCTCTGTAGGGGTATGGCCGTAGTTTCATTGATTGATATGTTAGGATTGGTTAGTAACAGATTCCTTATGTTTTGCAACCCTAGCCAGTAGGGGCTTAGGTACTGGTGTAAACTCGCGGATGAAGGGGACCTTGAAGTGATCACAGAGAAACATCAGCTTGGTTCAGCCCTATCTCCAAAACGAGTCTACTTGTTCGGAGGTGTTAGGTCCAACGGTGTAACCGGGTCAGTGCCTACTCCCTCCTCACGTATGAGAGTTTCTACCCTCTCTGGTGTAGCGGTTCTCCACCTTAATGCATTGCAAACATTACCAGACCATGAATGATATAATCATGCATTACTGCTTACTTGCTTGTTCAGTCTCTCATTGAGCTTAAGTTAGAGAGCTCACCCCTGTATATATACCTTTTTTCTAGATTTTGTTGCAAGTTTACTATAGCTGATTTTGTGGAGTTTTCCTTGTGTTATTGATGACTTCGGTGACAAGTAGATGAGGCTCTCAACCTGGATTTCTTCACTATACTTGTGTCTTCAAAGGCCAAGATTGATTTGATTATGTTTAGATTTAGTTTTGGTACTTTTTGATTAGATGTGTTGTCCAATTCTCTTTTTTATGTATTTGAATATTGAATTTAATGTTACATGTTATGTCTTGAGACAGAATAACACATGTTACTATTGTATTCATATCATTTAGAATCCCTCAATGTTGATACCTTGACTTTACATAAGTCTTCCGTTGTATTTTATACTTTACTATGATTGTGTGGTGGTTATTGTGTTTATGGGATGAGATTGTGTATGGTGACTTGCATCTAGATCCTGACGGTTAATAGGACGGCGGTAAGGGTTCTATTCACTGACCCAACGTGTGTTAAAATCAGGGTGTGATAGGTTCACTCCCCCCGGTCAATATTATATAAATATAATCGAAGTGTAAAACCTGTTCTGGATCCAATCATTAGGTCCCTAAGCTGCCTTAGAACATGTGCAGTGGACTCCTAGGCTAATCAATCATTCCTAATAAATTATTAAGCTAAGCCTAAACTTTATGCAACACATAGGGAAATCTGCGTGGGATTCTGAGGGAAGTCTTCAACCAGCTTCGCAATATATCTACTTCTCAACGTCAGGTGAAGGGGTTGAGTTCCGTTACCTTAATTAGATATAATGTTGCATGAATGCATGTTGATGATTTCCGTTTATAACTTGTCATTTATAAATTGTTCATGCATTGCATTATTATAATTGTTTTATGAATTGTGATGCCTGTTTAGTCTGTGTGGAGCACGGTCACCGACGGACTAGTGACGTGATGGCCACGTGGATCCCGCTTTGCATTGCCAACATCCTAGTAGGAATACGATGTCCGACGGACTGGAATCGGGGTTTTCTAATGGGGTGCGGCCCCGTTATATTTTGTGAATACATTTAAATTGTATGTTAGGTTTTCATTTCATTAATGGAACCCTTGCCAATAGGGAGTTAGGTATTGGCATAGGCTTAAGATACAAAGGGTAAGGTTGTGTATGTTCCCTATTTCCTCTCTTACGTGCCTAGGTCCGTTTATGGGCGGGGATGATGTGTGGGCTGCATTGTATCCCTAGATGTCTTACCTACGTGCTTGGGCTGGATTCTAGGTGGGAATGAGGTCGAGGTCTAGGACCGAAATGCCAGGACGGAGCCTATGATGGGGGATGATGGCACACCTGGTCTAGGACTAAGTGCTGGTGTCTCATCCTTGGGGCTGCAAACCCTAAGTTCTAGGGCTGTGGCTGGGTCTTGTTTCAGGCCCTGCGTTCTAGGGTTGGGGGCTGGGTCTTGTTCACAGTCCCCATAGTCAGAGTTCGTGGCGTTGGGTCTTATTGCAGGCCCCATAGTCAGAGTTTGTGGGCTGAGCACTGTTCCCCTTTCCCGTGCATGATTGTTGGATCCCTGCAGATTGTGGGGAACCTCAAGATGACACATGTCAGATCATTACACCAGACTTAATTAATGAATTCATCATTGCATTTCAGATTGTATGTTGCATTTGACTTGACTCCCTTGCTGAGCTAGGATGTGAGCTCACCCCCGATATCGATATCTTTTTCATATTCTGACGTAGGATCCTTTTCTGTGGCGGAGTTTGTGGATTCCCCCACCGTTGGTTCAGACCATGCTGTGTGGATGCGGGGGACCAGGCTAAAGTATCCTATGGTGACAGTTGCATATGTAGAGATTACATCTACGACCATTGATTCCTGATTTTGTGGATAGACTGTATAGTCTATTTTGGGATTTGTGTCCTAATACCAAAGATTAAAGTATCGTGCATCGGTAGTATATCGGTCAAGCGATTTTAAGAGAAATATCTTATCGTATCGTGGATAAGGTGGATACGCTAGGATATTGGGCAAAATACACACGGGAATGATTAGGGAACATGCAAAACACAATTCTTAAGCATAAAAACACTATAATAAGCAATTTTGAAGTATTTGCAAGGATTAAAAACATAGTGGAGTATCATATCGACCACTGTCGATACGGATACGTATTGGTAGATACGGGGCGAATCGTATCGATACTTAAAACCATGCCTGACACATTCATTTTCGTATTTGATTATGTACATGGGATTATATTATTCATAGTTGTCAAGGCATTGCCTAGGCGTCCAGGCAACCTTTTGACACCTTGGAAAATCAGGTGCCATGGTTGCCTAGGCACCCCATCAGGTTTCCAACGTCTTGGTTCATCTTGGAGCCTTGACAATTATGATATAATCTATGTTCTAAGTTTTGTAATGTCAGAAACATAAACTTGTAAATATTCAGATATTATTAGTGCATCAGATTACAATATATTAATTGTCATATACCTCTGTTGCTATTTCGTTTATCTTTTAGGGAAAATTACTCAGACACCCCCTTGACAAATGATTTACGACACAGAACTACCTTCACTTTACAAAAGTTACACAGACTACCCTTGTAACAATTGTTAATAACAAATTAGTCCACAATGTTAGGTTGTGGGTGTTGAAAACTAACGGAAGAAATTCTGAACTTTTTTAAAGACAATAGTACCCTTATTCATTGTAAATTACATAAATACCCTTTAAGGTAGGAAAGCATGACAAAGTTAATTTTGCCAGTTTTCCGTCGTGACTGGTCAAAACGGGGCCACTGTTTAGGGAAGCAACACCACGGATGGTTATGGTGGTGGCGGTGGGGAAAGAGCAGCCGTGGTGGCGACTTCGACTTTGAAAGAGGTGGTGTTGGCGGTTACAGTGTGGTCAGCTGTGACCTACTGGTCCCAATAAGGAGCAGCAACGAGATATAAAAAAGTGTCGGCGGGCGGTAGGAGACAAAATCTCCAAGTGGATGATGTACCATGGCATTGCGGAAAAATGCTACCACGAGGACCTCACTATCGACTATGTGGGGGGGGGGTCCCGGGAGTTAAAGGGTCTAACTTGGGAGTTGGACAACACCTACCCCCCGGACATAAAAAGAAATGAAACAATATGTGGATTCTTTGAAGACACACAATGGGGAAAGTGGGGGGGGGGGGGGGGGGGGGGGGGGGGGGGGGGGCCCCTAGAATTTTTTTCTTTTTTTTTTTTTGGGTTGGGGGGGGAAGGAGGTTTGAAGTTTTTTTTTTGTTTTTTATTAATTATGGGATTTATTTTAATTTTTTTTTTTTTTTTGGGGGGGGGGGAGAGGGGGGGGGGGAAAAAGGGGGGGGGGGTTTGATTAAGGGGGTGGTGATTAAAAAAAAAGGGGGGAGGGAGGGGGGAAAAAAAAAAAGAATTTTTTTTTTTTTTATTTTTTTTTAATTTATGTTTTTTGTGGAGGGGGGGGGAATGGGGGAAAGAGGGGGGGAAGGGGAAAGGAGGGGGGGGAAATTTTTTATTTTTTTTAATTTTTTTTTTTTTTAGTATTGTGAGGGGAAGGGGGGGGGGGGGGGGGGGGGGGGGGGGGGGGGGGGGGGTTTGTGTTTTGGATTTTTTTTTTTTTTAAGGTTTTTTGTTGTTTGTGGGGTTGGGTTTGGGATTTTTTTTTTTTTTTGGTGGGGGGGGGGGGGGGGGGGGGGGGTTTTTTTTGGGGTGGGGGGAAGGGGGAAAAAAAAAAGGAAATAAGTGTAAGAAGGGGGGGGGGGGGGGGGGGAGAGGAGGGTGGGGGGGGGGGGGTGGGTGGGGGGGGGGGGGGGGGAGGGGGGGGTGGATGGGGTTTTATTTTGGGGGTGTGGTGGAATTGGGGGGGGGGGGGGGGGGGGGGGGGGGAGGGGGGGGGGGGGAAAAAAAAAAAATTGGGGGTTGAAAAGAGGGGGGGGGGGGGGGATTAGATGTGGGGGGGGGGGGGGGGGGGTTGGTGTTTTTTGTTTGGGGTTTTGGGAATAAAATTAGGAAAAAAATTAAAAATTGGTAAATTATAAAAATTTTTTGTTTTTTGTTTTTTTTTTTTTCTAAGTCAACAAAGACAACTTGGGAATCGCCAAGAATTAATAGATCAAGATACAAGAAGTGGTTGCTAAGCTTGAGCCAAACGCAAGAGAACGGCCTATTATTTTGCAAGAAGTAAGACTTTTACTTACTTTGTTGTCAACATAATTTATAAGAATTTTATTTTTACTAAGACTATTACCCATCAAAATTGGTTCACCAAAAGCTTTAGAGATGCCACCGGAGTTTTGGTAGGGCGGTCGAACGGTCGACAATCAACACCCCGGGTACGTATACTTACTTTATGGATGCCAATATGCCATTGTGGATTTTTTCATCATTTAATATTTGTTTCCTATGCTATTTTGCAGCTGAATGGTGGGTCCTATACGGATCGGAGTCACCCAACCTTCATGCAATAGCAAGAAAGGTGTTATCACAAACATGCTCCGCCACGGGATGTGAACAAACTGGAGCACATTTTCACTTATACATACTAAGCGACCGAAACCGGTTGGGTGCAAAAGGCTTGAGGACTTGGTGTATATGCACTATAATTTGGGACCGAAAGAAGAGCACATACGGTTAGCGGGGACAAAGATGCTAAAACCCCCATTGAAATGGGTGAGATCTTTGAGTTGGAGGAGAGGAAGTTGATCCTTTAAATGAGGGGTTACAGATCGTGGTGAGCCTCATTGGATGAAGGGTGGTGGTCGACCAAGTCGCCTTATTCACCGGAGCCTCGGAGGTGATGTGGGAGAGTTTATGGCTCCGAGGGTAGAGTCCACGCACGGGCAAAGACGTCCATTTCGGGACCGGCGATAGTGAGATTGAGAGTGATTCGCCGGTTTCTTCCCGGAGAAACACAATCACCTTCGCCACCCAGAGTGATACCGGTACTCAGTGGACCTGAGTAGTGATGCGGGGATAATGATGATGATGGTGGTGGGTGTGATGACAGATATGTCGCCTTTTTACGCAATGAGCCTCGATCAAGTATGACCAACCACAGGCTAGATCCATTGCCTTCTCCCTTGAGATTCACATGGAGACTCACCATGATCATGCGGTAGGAACGTGGTTGAAAGACGATCCCATGGATATAGCTCGAGATGCAGGGCGGACCGGTGAGATTTCGGAATTGAAGTCAGGGGATTCGATGATCTTACCCCAAAGAATAGGGGGGGGGGGGGGGGATGTATTAATTTTTAATGAATATTGTTAATTAGAGGCTTAATAGTTAGAGCTTAGGACATTACTACATTTGTGACATTTGTGTAATATTTCAGCGTACACTATCAAACATTGGTCCACACCACAGGCTATTTTCTATGTCTTTTTTGCAAACTAACATTGAAAAGAAATAGGTGTAAAATGGTTTAAATAGGGTACACAAAAAAATCGACAAAAAAATATTTTAAGCCTCGAAACCATGGAGTCAATAAAGCTGGTAGAAAATACCGGGTTTCGGCCCTGGTTTCCGTGGTTCCGCCGGGTTGGCCGGTTTCGAGCCCGGCCGAAACGAGTGCAAGGACAGACCTGAAAGAAGTGTTGGTGGTCAGCATCCTTGTAATATTTTTATGCTACTTCTGTTTAATGGGATTCTTCTACATCTTTAAACGTTTGCAACCCGAAAACACCAATGCTTCCTTCAAGGGTGTCAGAATGTCACAAACAAATCGACGCCTCAACATGGCCCATATCCAAACCTTCCCAACCTTCCAATACTCAGTTGTGAAAAGGCTAAATTTGGGAAAGAAGCTCTGGAATATGTTGTATGCCTGAACGACTTCCAAGATGATGAGACAATTCGATTGCTTCCCAAATGTGATCATGTCTTCTACCCAGAGTGTATCGATGTTTGGTTGTCTAGACGGACAAGCTACCCAGTCTGTCGAGTTAATCCATGCCTGAATCAGGAGAAACAAAGGGAGTTTGTGTCCATATTTCCAAAGCTTTTCCCAAGAAATTCAGAACCTTGAGAACCTTGAGGAATTATGTCGGTTCCAGAAGAACAATGCTCCAGTGGCATATTCTCTTTCTACTATTTTCTCTTGTTTTTTCTATGTTTTATGATATTGGTCATCACAATGAATTTCGTGTTACTCAACTACATGAATGAGTACATGTATGCAGGGAATCACATATTGACCTTTGTATACCTATTGCGGATTTTGAGATTTCTGCTTCGGGATTGATTTAGGGTTCATGTTCTTTCTTTTCTACCTGTTTCCTGATATTTCTTTGTAACTATTCCTTTCCTTATTTTAATTGTTTGCAGTTTGATTTTTTTCTACTTAGGCTCGAATCCTATGTTAAAAAGCTACTTTTGTTTGATTCAAGTTCTTATTGGTTGTCACTTCCTCTAGCCTGATGAGGGAGGATTCAGATGTGACAGAAAAAGTGGAAGTAAAGGAGGAGTGATCTAGAATGGCGGTCTTGTTTAGTCATCTTCTCTATTCATCTTTCTTCACAGATTACTGCACATCTCTTCTTCTCAAAACTTTTGTTTTTTTTTTTGTTGGACAGGGACAGATTTACATCTGAATTCTCAAAACTTTGGGTTAATTTGCATCTGAATCCTCAAAACTTTTATTAACACCTAAAATGGAAACTCTTTTGAATGGAAAATGACATCTCCCTCCAGCTCACTTGCTCTTTGGGAAGACGATGACGTTGGAGATGGATACCTAAGGGAAAAAAATGTTACTTGGTATTGTATTTTGAAGGGTATTTTTGTCCATTTAAATTTCAAGTTAACACTGTTAGCAACAAGGTAGTGAACTATAAGTCTGAACTACACAGGGTAGTTCTGTGTACTAAACCAATTGTCAAGGGGGAGTCTGAGTAATTTTCCCTATCTTTTATTATTCTGATTGTTATGGAATATTATGTGTGCATTGTGTGGGTGGTTTGGTGTTCACAACAAGCCTGAGATTTTGGGTGGTTCGGGTCATTGGTAAGCAACCCGATATTGAAAATGGGATGTGACAGTTAAATTCTGCCGTGTTTCAAATTTTGAGTGGGCTGTACAGGAAACCAAAGCCCATCAGTATATGCTTCTAAAATTCTTAGAGATTTGAGAAGCACTTGATAAAAAGTTACAAATGGTAATTCATTCCAGAAACTATTATTGACATGTTGAAATATAAGCCACCAAATTGAAAATTTAAAGCAATAAATAACAATTGTATATAAATATTTCAAGCATTAATTTGAAATTTTTACTAGAAAAGTAAACTCTTCAAGGTTCATGTAGGGGTCTCCTAGTTATTGTGTTTTTCTACAATTTTTAAAAATATTTAGGCTCTCGCGTTGATTACTTTATTTATTTTTTGTTTTGTGCAATTACTTATGATTAATATACTGGAATATTCAGGCTCTCACATGTTTGAGTAACACTTAGAAAGTCAGGCAAGTTTAATGATCAAAACCAAGTGAAAGTAATCAAAGAATCACATTTATCAGTTTTGGAATCCCGAGGTTGGTAAGATGTTCCCCTTTTTGGTGCATAGAGATGTAAGTTTGCATGGCAATACTGGTGGAATCTCAAATTTTACTTTATTATTAGTTTAACATAATGAAACATATTATATATATATATATATATATATAAAGAAGGATTTTTATTTGTCATGTTTTAGCTTGCACATTGAACTTAGAAGTTAAATTGAAGGACCATCTTGACCTGTAAAAAAAAATAGCTTACGAATTATGCATCCAAAACCAATATATATTTCTTATTTCCAGGCAATAAATCATTGAGGCTTTATTGATAATTAAATAATGAAAGTACTAGAATAGCACTTACAAATCAGAAGCAAGAGCATCGCCACCAGGGCTGTCAATTCGTATGATAACAGCTTTATATCTTTTTGACTCTGGAAAGGAAGTTAAACATTTTGAATCAATATATTTTTATCTATAAGGGATGCTAAAGAACAAGTGATACGTTGAAGTTAAAGTCAGTTATGTAAATATAATGAAGTAGGCAATAAAGATAAAAATCATAGTTGTCATGACACTGTGGGCGCCACAGCCATTGGGGGTGGAGGCGACCCTTTAACGTACAATCGCTTTCCGTCGCGGGACGCATGGCAAACTAGGTACCATTGTGTGACCACGTCTGTACAACTAGTCAGTCTATTTTCCCATCTTCAAGATTGAGGACGGAAGAGAAAGCCGCCACCTGGAAAAAGGGTCCAGTACCTAGTGGATGACCGAGCTCGAGATTGTATTCTCAAACCGCCTATGTATCCCGAGTAAGTCATTGGGATCATTTTCTATTTTCTGTTTTATGCTTTCTGTTCATGTTTCTTGGAGTTTTATCTAACAAGTTGGTATCAAAGCTCTTGGTTTTCTTGCGATCTTTGCATCCATGGCTTCTACATCAACGAAATACGACATTGATCGGTTCGATGGCAACATCAGTTTCAGTTTATGGCAAGTTTGAACGATGGCTGTTTTTAAACAGCAAGGGTTGAAGAAAACCCTACTCAGGAGGGAGAAGAAACCTGCAACTATGTCTAAAGATCATTGGAACGAGATGGATTATAAAGCCCTTTCTGCCATTCAGTTATGCCTCTCAAAAGAGGTTCTCTAGGAAGTGCTCTCAGAAAAGATAGTTGCAGAGTTATGGGTGAAATTAGAAAATCTGTATCTCACCAAATCCCTCACCAATAGGTTGAGATTGAGGCTGCAGTTGTATACACTTCTTATGGCAGAAGGTACCTCCATTAAATCCCATATCTCTGAGTTTAATTCTATCATTACTGATTTGCAAAGGATAGATGTTAAAAACGATGATGAAGATTCAGCCTTACTATTATTATGTTCTCTGCCTCCATCATATATTTAAGCATTTCAAGGACACCATGATTTAAGATAGAGAGAATCTCTATTAAAGATGAAAAAACTAATCTACTTAGTAAGCAGAAAATTGATGATGAGTTGATATCAACCAGTAAATCTAAAGGTGTTGGATTGGTGGCTAGAGGGAAAACAAATGAAAGGGGTTCGAACAATGATAAGAAGAAGAGAAAATCAAAATTAAAGTATAGAAATTTGACATGCAACTACTATTTAAAATAAATAAATAAATAAAAGGGGCACATTTTGAATGTTACAAATTGAAAAATAAGCTGAATGCAAATGGTAGTGCTCAAAACCAACAGAAGAAAGAAAACTTAGCCGCAGCTAGTATTGAAGCAGATGAGAGAGAGTATGAGATGCTTTTGATGACTGATGACAGAGTCAAGTCACAGGATAAATGGATTCTTGACTCAGGTTGTTCCTACCACATGTGTCCCAACCATGAATGGTTTTCCACATACAAATTAGTAGAAGGTGGAGTTGTGTTGATGGGAAATAATGCCTCTTGTAAGGCTGTTGGAAGGAGGACAATCCGAATTAAGATGCATGATGACATCATCAGAACTTCATCTAATGTTAAGCATGTTCCTGCCTTGAAGAAGAACTTCATCAGTTTAGGTACTCTTGATTCAAATGGGTGCAAGTATACAGCTGAAGGTGGAGTCATGAAGATCAGCAAGGGTGCTTTTTTGTTGATGAAAGGAAAGAAGGTTGGTAGCTTGTATATATTGCAGGGAACTACAATCACTGGTTCAGTTGCAGCATCTTCATCATCTATGGTAGAATCCGATGTCACAAATTTATGGCATACAAGATAAGGCCATATGAGTGAAAGGGGAATGGCATCATTAAGTAAAAGAGGTTTGTTGTGTGATCAGAGTACAAGAAAATTGGAGTTCTATAAGCACTGTGTTTTTGGGAAGCAGAAAAGAGTTAGCTTCAGTACAGCTATTCATAGGCCCAAAGGAACCTTGCACCACATTCATTCAGACCTTTAGGGACCCTCCATAGTTCCCTCAAAGGGGAGTGGTAATAGGTATTTGCTTATTTTCATTGACGATTTTCAAAGAAGGTTTTGGTTTCCTTCTTAAAGCATAAGGATGAAGTATTTGTCAATTTTAACAGTGGAAAATTTTGCTCGAGAAGCAGACCGGGAGAAAATTAAGAGGTTGACAACCGATAATGTGGATGAGAGTATAATGAATTCTGGAAAAAGAAGGGTCTTGCAAGACACCATACAGTTGTGACGTCACCTCAACAAAATGGAGTGGCAAAATGTATGAACAGAACCTTGTTAGAAAAGGCAAGGTGTATGTTATCAAATGCGGGTTTAGATAAGAAGTTTTGGGCAAAAGCTGTTAACACAGCATGTTGGTTGGTGATTAGATCTCCTTGCACAGCCATTGAGGGCAAGATTCCATATGAGATTTGGTCAAGTAAGCATCCTAATTACCTAAATTAAAAAAAAAAAATTGGATGTCCTGCTTATGCACATGTGAATGACGGGAAGTTGGAGTCTGGGGCCAAGAAATGTATTTTTCTTGGGTATGCATCTGGAGTGAACGGATTCAGGTTGTGGTGTCCTGATCTAAAGTCTCCTAAATTTCTTATTGGCAGAGATGTTACTTTTGATGAGTCTGCTATGTTGCATGGAAGCTCTTGTTCAGTGTGATGAAAGCCAGAAAATTCTGGTGAGAAGGTGAAGTTTGAATTTGATGGTCCATCTTCAAAAACAACACAATCTACTTCACCTCAGTTGCCTACTTTTACTGAAGAAGATGATGTTCAATTGAATCAAGAAGAAGAGCAGTAGAGGTATAGCATTATCAGGGACAGACCAAAGAGGAATATCCAACCACTTTAGAAGTATGAGGATGCTGAAATTGTTGCTTATGCATTGTCTGTTGCAGAATTCATTTTAAATAATGAGCCTGTGACATATTCAGAAGTAGTTTCAACTTTCTTCAGTTGATTCCACCAAGTAGTTGATTGCCATGAATGAGGATATTGAATCTCTTCATAAAATTATTGATTGCAAATGGGTCTTAAGAAGAAGGAAAGCACTCTAGAAGATGCTAGGTTCAAGGCGTGTTTCGTTGCAAAGAGCTATAGCCAAGTAGAGGGTGTTGATTCATGAGTTTTCCATCCTATTGTGAAACATAGCTCTATTCGTGTCTTACTTGCTTTAGTTGCCATGTATCATTTGGAATTGGAACAACTTGATGTTAAAACAACATTCCTGCATGGTGAATTAGATAAACAGATTTATATGCATCAACATGAGGGTTTTGTCATTAAAGGTAAGGAGGACCAAGTTTTCCTATTGAAGAAGTCTCTATATGGTTTGAATCAGTAAACTAGATAGTGGTATAGAAGGTTTGATTCGGTTATGGTAGGTCTTAGTTATTATAAGTGCCAATATGATTGTTGTGTAAATTTCAGAAAATCATATGATGGCTCATTCACTTATTTGCTACTTTATGTTGATGATATGTTGATTTCAGCCAAAGACAAGAAAGAGATTAACAGGTTAAAGGCACAATTAAGCTCTAAAATTTGAAATGAAAGATTTGGGGACAGCAAAGAAGATTCTTGGTATGGAGATTAATAGGGACAAAAAAAGCAAGGAAGTTGTGGCTATCTCAACAGAAATACAAAGTACTAGAGCACTTTGGCATGATAGATGCCAAACCTGTAGGTACTCTTGCATCTCATTTTGGACTTTCAACTGCTCTGTCACCCCAAACAGATGAAGAGGTGAAGTTTATGTCACATGTTCCATATTCTAGTGTAGTTGGCTGCATTATGTATGTTATGGTTTGTACCCATCCTGACATTTCACAAGCAATCAGTGTAGTGAGCAGATATTCATCATGTCCTAGTAAAACTCATTGGCAAGCAGTGAAATGGATATTTAAATATTTGAAGGGGACTTTTAATTTTTGTTTGGAGTTCAGAAGGAACAATGAAGTTTTGACTAGATTTGTTGATTTAAATTATGCAGGTGATCTTGACAAGAGAAGATCACTTAGACGGGTACGTATTTAACATTGGTGGATGTGCAGTTAGTTGGAAGGCTAATGCTGCATTATCTACCACAGAGGCAGAGTATATGGTAGTGGTTGAAGCAATGAAGAAAGCTATTTGGCTTAGAGGTTTATTTGATGAGCTCAGCGTGGATCATGAAGTGACTGTTGTCCATTGCGATAGCCAGAGTGCTATTCACTTGACTAGAGATCAGATGTATCATAAGAGAACAAAGCACATTAATGTTCGGTATCATTTTATTAGAGAGATAATTGCTCAAGGCAATATTCAGGTGTTGAAGATTAGTAATGAAGACAATCCAGATATGTTGACGAAGCCTATTGCAGTTGTCAACTTGATTGGAGCATGCCGCATTTGAGTTCAGCCCATTTAAAGGGCTATTGGAGCAGATGACTTATGGTTGCTATTTGTTTGATTGTTTGGAGGTGAATTCAAGCCAACGTGGAGAATTGTTGCTTCTTGAATTCTTCGGCACGTTTGAATTCATAACCCACTCCGACAAATTTGGTGGTGACCCGAATGGGAAATTTTTTTAGATATGTGATGATAGCAGAGGGCTTGGGCTGACAAGATGGAGCAACCCGAAGGATCAACCCGACCTGGAGGAACCGATATATAATGTTATTTTCTCGTCTTTTAACCCTAGCCGCAAATATAAGAGAGAAATGGGGTTTTCAAATTTGGGACTCCAAAGAAAGCTTGTTCTTGAGAGATCTCCATTGCAACCTCATTTTGACATGGTGAATCATCTTCATCTTCTCTCATGGACATAGCACATCACATTGGTGTGTAAACCACATTAAATCTCTGTGTCGTTTTGCTTGAATCGTTTTCCGTTTTCTATTCATGTTTCTTGGTGTTTGCTCTAACACAAACATCTACAAAGGTCTTCAATCTTTGATTGGACATGATTGAATCTTCATGGTTGGCTAGATAACTTAATCTTCAATCTTTGGCATCACCAACTCATGACTTGTGTCACTTAAGCTTCTTTGACTTCTGCCACTTGAGCTTCTCTAAGGACTTCCGTTGGGTTTATTGAAGTCCCCCTTAATCTTCAATTTAAGGCTTGGGCTCATGACACGCCAACATGGTACCAATGCTTGGAGTTGCTTTACTCTTCAATTTGCTTGGAGGGATACCAATATAAAATAAGTTTTTTTGCCATAAATCAAGCACAAGTTTGTTTCCACTAAAACTAATATATCATCCATATATTAAAACATGGAATGCCTTGGTATGTAACCTCTCAACAACATGCACTCTTGAAGAGTGAATGATTTCATAATTGGATTTTACACTTTTACAACTAATAACATGGCCCATATGTATAGAACAAAGCAATGATATAAGAACAAATTTCAGCTCAAGATTGAAGCACTGCAACAAAGACATAACGAAAGATGCTTCACCCAAAAAGCATACAAGAATTTAGCTATAGTAAGATCAAGTTTTATATATCTTTTCTGCAAAAGGGAAAGGTAAATGCAACTTTATATTCTTAGCCTACCTTTTTTTAGCTGTTTTAAACAAAAGGGTTAAGAAATAAAGAGCTGAGATAGGTGATGGGCAAGGAATACGTTTACATACTGTTATGGGGGTTGTAGCCCTCCAATAATATCATGCCACATGTATCCAAGTTCGGAGGAAGAACACCCTGCAGCGACACGAAGCCCAGTGGATCTGCACACTGTCTCTCCTATCCGAAGCCTAGCGAGGCCGACCTTGGCGGCAACCTTGGCCTCAGACTGTTACACGATCGAGACCCGCTTCGGACTTCACCCTCCACATCCATTGCCGAGGCCCACCTCGGAGCTTGGCACCTCATCCATCATCGAACTCCACCTCAGAACTCCACCTCTAAGTTCGATATGCATAATTGGAAGCCTTATCCAGAATATCTCTCCTATTAAGGAAAGTCTCTGTTAGCTCAAGATCCGTAAGCAATCTGCGGAATATGTTCAAAGAGAGGTACAGCTTGGAGATCCAGATCTGATCTCCATATGGAAAGATCTATACGATCTCCATGGCATGATGCGTGATCTATGCCACCTGCAATAATGTCTGGCCTTATCAAGCGGGACGTAACACCTTCCAATTCAGGCCATCACGAACCTATATGTCAGGAGCAAACAAAGGTAAACACACACTGAATCTTTACACTCAGAACTCTGGTTGAGATAACTGTCTGAATCCTCCTAGACAAAGGGACAGTCCACAGTTGTGTCTGTTCCATACTGCTTGCACACCCGGACTTACTTAGGCATCAGAGTGGTTTCAAGGTTGCCCAACCCGATCATCACACAGTGTTTTCTTTTCATCCTTGTGCAGGAATTCGTGCAAGGTAAAGACCATCTAGTTCGGTGCAGCAACACATACTATTGGAATACTACTAGAATAGTCCAGGTTCAATGTATTATCTAGGTTTAATGTAACCTACTTTCTTCACCTACTACCTCACCTACTTTCTTTCTATTCTTGTAAATCATTCACTCTATGAATACAATATGACCTCTATCTTTCAAGACAAGTCATGCCATATTTACAATATGGTATCAAAGCTACTACCGCCCCCACCGCCGGGGACCACCGCTGCCTAAGACCTAGCGCCACTACCGCCTCCACCGCCGCCAGCGACCACTGCCTCTATCTCCCTCGCTTACGACTCTCTCCGCGGCGGCCCACTCCTTTCACCGCCTCCAACAGCCCTTCGGCGTCTATGATTTCCACTGAGAATTATTAAAGTTTGTAACATTTTTTTGATTGTCGATTTATTTCTATCAAAATCATGTGTACTATGTCTATGATTTCCACTAAGAGTTATTAAAGTTTATAACATTTTTTTTATTGTCGATTTCTTTCTATCGAAATCATGTGTACCATGTTTGATTCTCTCAAGTACAGTTATGATCTGTTTTAATTAATCTGTTTGGTCTCTCTAATCCTCCACCATGTCAGACATGATGAGTGCATCTACTGTTCCTGAGGACTCAAGCGATCAGAGCGTCTCTGTTTTTCCTACATTCCCTAGTTGTTCCATTAAATTGGATGGGAATAATTATTTGATGTGGTCTCATTCCTGCTTTATTTTTATCGCATCCCGTAGTTTTTGAAGATAACTTACTAGTGATGCTAAGAAACGTACCACTGAGGGTACTGACCAAAGCAAATGGAGCTCTGACAACTACCTGGTGATGCCTTATCTTATTAGTGCTATGAATCCTAACATTGCTCGCGGCTATTTATTACTAGATTCAGCTGCAAGTAAATGGAAGGCAGCTAAAGATACGTACTAGCAAGTAGGGAATGATGCTCAAGTATATGAACTGTAAAAGAAAATTCATGATACCAAACAGAAGGAGCTTTCCTTATCTCAATATTATTCCGAGTTATGTAGCAAGAGATGGATTATTATGAAGCCTTCTACGCTTCCTGTCCTGCAGATGCCACAAAATTCGCCGAAAGGGAAGACAAATTTTGTATTTATGCTTTCTTTGCAAGTCTCAATGTAGAGTTTGATCAGATACGTGCTCGTGTAGCGAGGAACGAGTTCAGTATACTAAACGAGCCAATAAAGAGTGGGGGAAAAGTCTAGAAGCAAAAGGAAAGAGCTCCGCTAGCAACCCTCTAGCTGCTTCGGTCCCAAATGTCTATTGCTATAGGGGTTTACGAACAACAATGTATTGAACTACTTCAACAAGCCTGCGCGTACATAATGTGAATATTCCGCCAAAAAGTTTTCTTTTAGTTCAAAATGATCAATATGTAAAATCAGAACAAATCATTGCTGAGATTCGCGCGGGTACATCTACTTCGGCGCAAGCGCCCAGCAAGAAAGCCCTAATAAGTGCCGATCTATTCAATGCTGGAGTCCGACCTGCTATTAATGTGGGTCATGTTTTGAGCCGTGATCCTTTTCCCTCCTTAAAACAAGCCTATGCTATGGTTCAGTTTGAGGACAGCAGACAGACGGCTAGGTTACAACCCTCTCTGCCTGATCGCTTAGCTCTTTTTTCCGGTATGGGCTCCACTGGCACAGGCAATTCTAACCAGCACTCGTCCCAGTTCGGATAGAGAGCTCATTAAATGTGAGTTATGTGGCAAGGAACGTCACACAAAAGAATAATGTTGGAAACTCCATGGTCGCTCTACTAATGGCAAAGGCCATGGGCGAGATCATGGTACCGGTTCTGCCCAAGTTCATCAAATAGAGACTGCCGATGTTAACACCCCTTCCTTTGGACATAATGATTTGATAAACCAGCTTTGCCGTCTTCTATCTCAGTCGAGCCCTTCTCCATCTGCATCAGCTACTGTCTCCCTGCCAAGGTCCTCTGCTTCCAACTTTGTTAATTTAAGTATATCCGTCAGTGGTCATTGTACATCCTCTGCTTCCACTCCTTGGATCATTGACTCAAGGGCTACCCATCACATGACTAGCTCTTCGCATTCCTTTTTTGAGTATTTTCCTAGTTCTGATAAAGGTAAAGTTAGAGCTGCTAATGGTTCCCTCTCCTCTATTGCATGGAAGGGTTCCATTTGTTGAATAATGGAATAACTTGTCTGTAATAGACAAAGGTCCTCTTATTTATAATGTGAGAATGAATACAAAGAAAAAAATAGGTAGTACAGGTAGTACAATACCGGTAGTACAATGAGGGTAGTACAGGTAGTACAAATGTACAATATAGGTAGTACAATGAATCTAGGCAAAAAATGAAACACGTAATATTCTCAACACTCCCCCTCAAGTTGGCGCATATATATCATGCATGCCCAACTTGACAATATCATATAGAAGGATTTCCCTGGCAGGCCTTTGGTGAATATGTCTGCTAGTTAGTCTTCTGATCTGACAAACGGAATCTTGATCTGTCCACTGTCCAGTTTCTTTTTGATGAAGTGACGGTCTACTTCAACATGTTTTGTCCTATCATACTGAACCGGATCATTAGCAATGCTAATGGCTGTTATCACAGAATAATTTCATGGACTGGCTACACATAACCTTCAAATCTTTGAATAGCCGTTGTAACCACAGTAGTTCGCATATTTCATGCGCCATTGCTTTGTATTCTGCTTTTGCACTGGATCTGGCAGCTACATTTTGCTTCTTGCTGCACCAGGTTACTAGATTGCTGCCCAAGAATGTGCAATAACTAGAGATAGACTTATGATCAGGACTTCCAGCCCAATCTGCATCAGTATAAGCCTCCACCTGGATTTGTTTATTTAGTGAATCTAGAATGACATATGCCTCCATTTTCAGAAGATCATTACAAGATAACAAGATTCCTCTTCCAGGGGCTAACTTTAGGTAGTGCAGTATCCGATAAACAGCCTCCATATGTGTAGAGTATGGGTCGTGCATAAACTGGCTCACCAAACTAACTGCGAATGCAATATCTGGCTGTGTGTGGCCAAGATATATGAGTTTGCCAACAAGTCTCTGATATCTTCCTTTGTCTTCTGGTGTGCCTTCTTTTGCCCTTAGCTTGGTATTGGGATCGAGAGGAGT
This sequence comes from Protea cynaroides, assembly GCA_028583415.1. Classification (NCBI taxonomy): domain Eukaryota; kingdom Viridiplantae; phylum Streptophyta; class Magnoliopsida; order Proteales; family Proteaceae; genus Protea; species Protea cynaroides. The sequence continues at coordinate 74,006,164 of CM053268.1, forward strand.
ACCACAAGGTCGAGCCCTAAGTAACCATGTTTCTGAGAGAAGATCAAGAACATATTTTCTTTGAGACAGATAGATGCCTTTTGCATATTTGGCAACTTCAATCCCAAGAAAGTACCTAAGTTTGCCAAGGTCTTTGATCTCAAACTCCTTCCCTAGAAATGCTTTTAGTTTCGTGATTTCATCATTATTATTGTCAGCAATGATGATATCATCTACATATACAAGTAAAGCAGTAAAAGTATTAGGAGAATGTTTTATAAATAAAATATGGTCAACATTGCTTTGAACATAGCCAAATGCTACCATAGCTTTATTAAATCTTTCAAACCATACTCTAGGAGATTGTTTTAGACCATAAAGAGATCGCTTCAACTTGCAGACTTTTCTTTGGCTTCTATCATCTGTAAAACCCGGTGGGCAGCATGGTTCAGAGTTTCGGCCGAAATTTTGGATTTCGGCCGAAAATATCGGTTTTTATCAAAATCGAGATGAACATGGGTGGCGGTACAAGTTATACCATATTTCGGTCCGATTTCTTGATTTCAGCCATTTTTTGGTCCGATTTCTTGATTTCGGCCATATTTTCGTTTTTATCGTACTTACCCATATTTTGGTTTTCCAAAGAATGAATATTGATTTTTTTTTTTTTTTTTAGTCTCCAATGATTTAGTCCATTGAGATTCGTTTTTCTTGAACTAAAACTCCACAAAGGGTATCAGAAAGCTTCGCTGGATTTGGTGGAGATTGGAAATATATTTAGGTTTTCTTGGGAGGTGAGATTGTGAGATGAACACAGTGAAGAATGATAGTAAAAACAAGAATCGATAAAAAAAAAAGCTTAGATCTGAGAAACAACTGAGGAATACTCAGATCGAAAACAAAGAATGAAGGAAATACCGTTTAGATTGAAGAATGAGTACTCAGATTGGAAAAGAAATGGTATAATACCAACCAGATCTGAAAAAAATAAAAGAAACCCCAACTTTGAAGAATCGTCAGATGAACAAAAAGATAGCAGAACTTACTAAGAGACGCAAACAAATCACGGAAAGTTATTGTAACAATGAAAGATTCAGAGTGTGGATGAAGAAAATCATTGAACAAATCCAAGAATCACGCATAAACAAGAAGCTTGACATTGAAGAGAGAGAACAAGAGACTCGTGTTTCAACTTTCAAGAAGAGGATTCTTCTAAATGAATATTCTAGAATAAAGGTTACATTTATACTAAAAGTATAAAAGAGAAAAAATTACAAGATTGCCATTTAGTATGTGGGCCTATATCTGGGCTTTTGTTTATAGCTGGGTTTTTTTTTTTTTTTTTACCAGGTTTCTCCGAAATTTCAATTTCTAACCTGGCCGAAACCAGGCACGAAACCGAAATTATGATCCTTGGTGGGCAGTCCATATAGACATCTTCAGTAAGTTCTCCATGAAGGAATGCATTTTTTACATCTAATTGTTGCAAGTCCTAGTTATCATGTATAACACAGGCAGTAAAATCTTGATGGTAGTCATTTTGGCCACTAGAGCGAAGGTTTCTTGGTAGTCAATCCATATGTTTGAGTAAATCCCCGTGCAACCAATCTAGCCTTGTACTGATCGACAGTCCCATCTGGTTTCTGTTTCACTGTAAAGATCCACTTGCATCCTACTGGCCTTGATCCTGTAGGAAGTAGAACAAGATCCCATGTATCATTTTTCTTCAGAACCCTCATTTCTTCCACCATTATAGCTTTCCACCTTTCATCCACAATTGCATCCTGCCATTTCTGAGGAACAGACACAGAAGAAAGCGAAGACACAAAAGCACAGAAAGAAGGGGAAAGGGAGTCATAGGAAACATTGGAAATAGGATGTAGGGTGCAGGCCCTAGTACCTTTCCGAAGTGCAATTGGAAGATCAAGATCAGAAGAACTAAGTTTTTTACCAGAAGAAGACTCAGTAGACTCAGTTTCTGGATCCAGGGCTAGCGAAAGGACATGTGCAGGAGTGGTAGTAGCCTTTCCTTGCTTCTCTTTGGCACAGCTATAAACTTGCAGAGGTGGCTTGGTGGTTGGATGTTCGGATGGTGCAGTTGTATCGAGCACTTGTTCTTGGACTATTTCTGGTACATCAGGTATATCCAGTATAAGTACATTAGGTATATCAGGTGCATCTTCAACTGTTTGTGTCTCCCCCTGAAGAGGAGCCTGATAATAGGAGAAATGCTCATGAAAAATGACATCTCTACTAACAAGGACCTGACGAGAGGGAGGATGATAACACTTGTATCCTTTCTTTGTTGCAGAATACCCTAAAAATATGCACTTTAATCCACGTGGATCAAGCTTGCCAGGGGAACGATGGTTACGAGCATAACAAAAACAACCAAAAACTCTAGGAGGAAAAACAAAATCAGAATTTCCAAGTAAGATGTCCAAGGGAACCTTGTTGTCCAAAACTCAAGAAGGAAGGCGGTTGATCAGGGATGCAGTGAGGACAGCATCACTCCAGTATTGAGCGGGAACATGTCTCTCAAACATTAGTGCTCTAGTTGTTTCGAGTAGGTGGCGGTTCTTTCTTTCAGCGACTCCATTCTGAGCAAGAGTGTCCACACAACTTGTCTGATGAATTATCCCGTTATCAGCCAAGTATTGCTGAAAAAATCCTTCAAGATATTCCTTACCATTGTCACTACAGAGCATCTTCAACTGAGTTTGAAACTGCGTTTTGATCATATTGTGGAAATGGCGGAAGCATGCAAAGACCTCATTTTTTTGACGCATCAGATAAACCCATGTAGTACGAGTGTGACAATCAATAAAGGTTACAAACTACCTATGACCAGAATTAGAGGTAGTCCGTGTTAGACCCCAAACATCAGAATGGACTAAATCAAAGATAAAAGGACTTCTCGAAACATAAGGTAAATAAGAAATACGAGCATGTTGGCCAAAACACAGGCCTCACCTAATAACTCGTCTTTATTACATTGTTTAAATAATTTTGGAAAAAAATGAGATAAAATAGTCGAAGAGGGATGCCCAAGACGGCAGTGCCACTACTGAAGGGTACTGACTGCGGAATGGGAGGAAGGTATTGAACGACTATTGTCAAGCAAGTATAGGCCACCATGCATACTACTATGTCCAATCATCTTCCCGTTCTCCAGATCCTGAATCACACAATACGTAGGAAAAAAATATTACTTTACAATTTAGAGACTTCGTAAGACTACTAATAGAGAGTAAATTTGTGGACAAATTAAAAACATGTAGAACGCAATTCAAATCAAAGGAGGAAGAACATTGGATGGATCCAATTCCAGATATAAGAGAAAGGGATCCATCAACGGCCTTCACAATATTATGTCCAGAAGAAGGAGAGTATAAATAAAATGACTCAGACGAACCAGTCATGTGGTCAGTGGCTCCAGTATCCATAACCCAAGGGCTAGACCGCTAGAGACAAACAAAGCACAATGACCATCATGAGAAATGTCTGACTGAACAAAAAAAGAACCTGGATTGGTAGATGCAGATGTGGATGATTGATTTGTAGCCGCAGGAGGCGATCGAAGGAGATGCCGAAGAGTTTGAAGTTTTTGTGCAGAGAGTTGTGGCAGAGGACCAGTAGGACTGCTTCAGTTTGATGTGCTTGAGGTACGTGGGAGGACTTTGCCTTGTGCATACCTTTTTCCCGACGTTTTGCTTCAAAATCTGTCAGCTTACCATGAAGCTTCCAACATGTGTTTTTAGTATGCCAGAGCTTGCTACAATACTGACGTTTGATAGCATCACAAGAAATAAGAGAACTCTTGTATGTTTGAGTATTTGCCTGGAGAGCAGACCTATCTGGAACTGAAGGGGACAACGTTGTTATTCGTCGTTGGCCTCTAACTGAACCATGGAATAGACCTGTTCGAGGGTGGAAAAAGAGTCCCTACTGAGAATTTGTGAGCGGTTGGGATCAAGCTCCACATTTAGTCCTGCCAAAAAAGTATAAACCCTGTATTTCTCCTCTTTTGTGAAATAGGATAACATCTTCTTCACATTTAGCGTGAATAGAATCATAAAAATCAATTGTTTGCCAATAGCTCCTCAACTTAGTATAATATTGGGATACAGTCAATTCTTTTTAGATAGTTTCACGAACACTTTTTTGAATGGCATAAATTAAAGTAGCATTCCCAACTTGGGAATAGGTGTCCTTAGCAGACTTCCAAATTTGTGCAGCAGTATCCAATAACAAATAGCCCTCGGCTGTAGTGGGTTGCATGGAGTTGAGGAGATATTGCATTACCAATGAATTTTCAGCATGCCATTTCTCCAAAACAATGTCCTTGGTCAGAGGTTTTTCCTTGGTGCCAGTGAGATATCCCGATAATCCCCGAGCTATAATTGAAAGTTCGGAGGCCCGAGACCACATTAGGTAATTACCACCATTAAGTTTAGTGTATTAGTGGGAATAGTGAGATTGTCCATTTTAAAACTCTTTATCCCAGAAGAGGTTACTTCAGATGTCATCCTTGAGTTGTATAATCAAGAACACCCAAAAACAATATGAACAGCCTCCCTGTTTGGTTATAGCACATATATGGAGATCAAAGTAGAAATATCACTTGTCAGATATCCTAACTTATACCATGTGCAACATAATATATGGTAATGAATTCTGGTTTGCACCCCCTTTTTTGTTTATTGAGTTAAACTTAGAAACTCATAGATATCCGACCAAAACTGAACCATATTATTAATATCCAGACTGATTAAAAAAATTGAATTCCAATAAAGAAAATAAAAAAAATGATCCGTAATGAGGGATAAAAGGAAGGGCAATACCTATATCATTGTATGATTCCCTCTCTGGTTGCTGCCCCTAGTGGGGAGAGGGAAAAAAAAAAAAACGAAAGTCGGTGGTCGGCGGTCTGTTGTGGTGGGCTGGCGGCGGCAGTGATGAGGTGGCCGAGAGATCTGGCGGCAGAGCTAACTTGGCTCTGATACCATGTTGAATAATGGAATAACTTGTCTGGAATAGACAGAGGTCCTCTTATTTATAATGTGAGAATGAATACAAAGAAAGAAAGAGGTAGTACAGGTAGTACAATGAGGGTAGTACATGTAGTACAAATGTATAATACAGGTAGTACAATGAATCTAGACAAAAAAATGAAGTACATAATATTCTCAACACCATTAAATGCTCTTCCTCACTTTCCCTATCATCTGTTCTTCATGTACCAAATTTCTCTAATAATCTACTCTCTATTAGTAGTCTAACTCGTGATTTGAATTGTCGAGTCACTTTCTTTCCTCCTTATTGTGTATTCCAGGACTTGACGACGGGGAAAACGATTGGCAATGGTAAAGTGGTTGATGGCTTATACATCCTTACCCCTTCTACAGCATCTTCGGCCTTGACAACACAGGTGTCTTCATCCTCCACAGTCCCACTGGCAGCTCTATGGATGTAGCATCACCGTTTGGGTCACCCCCTGTTAGGAATTTAGTAAAACTTTTTTCTCAATTTTCAAAGCTATGTAAGTCAAACAAGTTTCTATGTGATGCTTGCATTTTTGCAAAGCAGACTCGGTCTGTTTATCCTATTTCAAATAAACATAGTACCTCTCCTTTTTCTTTAATACATTCTGATGTTTGGGATCCCTCTCGGTGTGTCTCGATAACTAGGTACAAATGGTTTGTAACCTTCATTGATTGTAATACTCGACTCACCTGGGTTTATTTGGTCCGCCACAAAAATAAAGTCTTTCGCTGCTTCCAACTATTTCATCAGATGATCCAGACACAGTATAATGCAAAGGTCCCCATCCTCCGTATAGACAATGGACCAGAGTATACCGATGGCTCCTTCTAGTGCTATCTGGCTGAGCATGGTATTATCCATCAAACTAATTGTATTGATACACCTGTGCAAAATGAAGTGGTTGAGCGCAAGAATCATCACTTGTTAAAGGTTGCTCGGTCCTTGATGTTTCAGATGCATGTCCCTACTGTGTATTGGAGTGAACCCGTTCTTACAGCAGCCTAACGTATCAATAAAATGCCCTCACGGATTCTTGACTACCGTAGCCTTATGGAGTTACTCCTAGGTATTTCTACATTTGTTGTTCCTCCAAAGGTATTTGATTGTGTATGTTTTGCTCGTAACAATCACCTCCATGGCAAACTCGAACCCATGGCCTTCAATGCATTTTCATTGGCTACTCTGCCACCCAGAAAGGGTACAAATGTTAGTATGTTACCACCCGTCTTTTCGCTGAATGTTTATCTCCATGGATGTGGTCTTCCATGAGACTGAAGCTTTTTTTATGGCCCCTGCACCTCTTCAAGGGGAGTCTCCTGATGCTAGTACAGATGTGCTTGGACCTCTTGAAGATCTTCCAGAGTACCTCCCACTGCTGCTGCCCCAGTTGTACCAGTTAATTAGGATGATACTACTGTTCAGTCAGACACTAAGACGGTTCCAACTGTTCCTGATCAAGATGCTACTGTTCATACAGACAGACACTGCAATAGAGTTGATTCCAACTGTTCAAGCTTCTCAGGAACTGCCCCCACTAAAGGTATTTACTCAGTCCAGGTCCAAAAGACAGCAAAGGCAAGATACCACCACTACCACTGCATCACTTCAATCGGCATCTCCTGATCTGAGTTTTGTTCATCCTCCATCTGGTGAGCCAGCTTCAAACCCTATTGAGTTGCCCATTGCTCTTCGACAAGGTGTACAATCCTGTACTCAACATCCCATTTCTAACTTTGTGTCTTATGAATCTTTGTTCCCTTCCTTTCGTGCATTTGTTTCCTCTCTATCCTCTATTTCCATTCCTTCAAACTGGCAGGCAGCTATTACTCATCCCAAATGGAAGGCTGCAATATTAGAAGAGATGCACGCTCTCCACAAGAATAAGACCTGGGATCTTGTCACTCTTCCTCTGGGAAAGAAACCTATAGAATGCAAACGGATCTTTACAGTAAAGCAGAACAGAAAATTGATTAGTTGCCAAGGACTGTACTCAGACGTTTGGGATTGACTATCAAGAAACTTTTGCTCCTATTGCCAAGTTAAATCTGTTCACGTCCTTTTCTCATGTGCAGTCAACCTTGGTTGGGGTTTACATCAATTAGATGTGAAAAACGCATTTCTACATGGGGAGATAGAAGAGGAGGTATACATGGATGTCCCTCCTGGCTTTTCTGGGCCTCCGACAGCTAGTAAGGTCTGTAAATTAAAACGGGCCTTATATGGTCTAAAATAATCTCCTCGGGCCTGGTTTGGACGCTGCCATAGAGCCATGATATTTTGGGGGGTACAAACAGAGTAATGCTGATCACACTCTGTTTATCAAGAAGAAGGGCAAGTTAACTACTTCTCTTATTATGTATGTAGATGATATAGTGGTGATAGGGAATGACACTGCTGAAATATCTCACTTAAGACTTTTTTGGGCACAGAATTTGAAATTAAAGACCTTGGCTCGTTAAGGTATTTCCTCGGGATTGAAGTTGCTCAATCTACTCAAGGTATCTTCCTCTCTCAATGGAAGTATACTCTGGACTTATTATCTAACACTGGGATGCTTGGGTGCACACCTGTTGACACACCACTCGAGGCCAATTCCCGTATGTTACAAAAAAGATGGGGAACCAGTTGATAAAGGTGGATATCAAACATTAATTGGCCGGTTAATTTATCTTTCTCATACCAGACCAGATATTTCCTTTGCAATCAGCATAGTTAGTCAATACATGCATGATCCCTACTCAAGTCATTTGAATGTTGTGTATCAGATCCTGCATTAATTAAAATTTGTTCCTGGTCGTGGTGTTCTTTTGGCTTCTCATATGCACCTTGAATGTACGGCCTACACTGATGCTGATTGAGCTAGTTCATTAAACGATAGACGCTCGACCTCTGGCTATTGTACTCTAGTAGGGGAAATCTAGTGATGCAGCAGCGGGCCCACAAACTGAGATGAGCTTAGATGGGAATCTTTGTTAGATTTAATTTTAATTGGGAAATTTGTAATCTTTTATTTTCGAAAATTTAGATAGGAAGTTTAGGTAATATTTTATTAAGTAAGAAATAGATTATGATAGGTATATTATTTACATGGTTATGGTTTCCATCTTGATTAGGATTTTATTTAGTTTAGGAAAGTTTTGACTTTAAAAGAACATGTAATAGCATTATTATTTTCAGAGAAGAAGAATGAAAGAATAAATTGAGAATTGTGTTTGGTTGTCTGCGGGCAGAAAGAAGTGAAGTGTGCACTTTCCCCTCTCTCCCCTTCATCTCTGCGAACCAAAACAGACCCACTCCCTTGGTCTGTTCCCCTCCTTCTTCTTCTTCCCTTCGTACTTCTCCTTCCTTCTTCTTGACCTGTTCCCCTGTTCTGGGCAGGAATCCCAGTCCCATAGAACACCTTCGATCTCCCTCATCCCACCTCCTCTCACTCTGAAATCTTTGGAAAACCTTCCATACCTAAGGGTGACTCAACCCTTTGGTTTCACCTTGAACAATCCTTTAATGAGAGTTGTAGACCTGCAACTAACTCAGGTTTTCAGGTCTACCACCAGTTCTATTTCAGAGTTCCTTATTATTATTTTGGGTGTTATTCTTGTTGGTTATCGAATAGATTCAAGAGGCCTACGGGTGGGGAGGGTAACCCTTCAGTTTCGATCCCAAAGGAGTGGTATCGACTGAGATCTCTCACTCCCATTAAATCTGGTTTCCGCCATTGTTTCAGTCGTGAACTTGAGAAGAAGATATATTTCTAGAATTACAAATAAACCCCTTGTCTTTATTATGTCTTATATTTAATCCTTTTCATATTCTTCTATACAAATTTACCCATTGATTAAGAGTTGTTTCCATTTTAATCATAGGTCTTGTTTGCTTTCCCAAGTTATTGCATAATTGTGGTTATTTACCAAATCTGCCATTAACATTATTATTTGAGTTCGTTATTAATTGGGTGGGCCTACTAGCAGATCAATTAGGGTTTTCTCAATCGGATCCCGCATCATCTTCGCCTGGCAAAGTAAGAAACAAGTTGTGGTCACTTGTTCAAGTGCAGAAGCCGAATTCAAGGCTATGGCTCATGGTTTTTGTGAACTTCTTTGGCTCAAAGGTCTCCTTCACAACCTATGTGTGCCTATTCAGCTTCCTACGAAGCTCTTTTGTGAGAGCAAATCAGCCATTAGCATTGTTCATAACCCAATCCAGCATGATAGAATAAAACATGTTGAGATAGACCGCCACTTCATCAAAGAGAAGCTCGAGCAATGTCTCATTTGCATTCCCTTCGTCATATCTGAAGACCAATCGGCTGATTTTTTACCAAGAGCCTTCCTGCCAAGATGTTTCATCCTATTGTGGCCAAATTGGAAATGACTGATATCTATTCCCAACTTGAAGGGGGAGTTATGGAATACTATTAGAATAGTCTAGGTTCAATGTAACCTACTTTCTTCACCTACCTCACCTACTTTCTTTCTATTCTTGTAAATCATTCACTCTATAAATACAATATGATCGCTGTCTTTCAAGACAAGTTAGGCGATATTTACAACACATACTCTAATAGGATATATTCAATTCTATTAAATAGAATAAGGTGGAAATATATCAAGCATAAAAATAGAAACAACATTTCATTGTAATAAATAGGGAATGGATGTATATTTAATGCTTACCTCTTACACTACGGATTTTATCAATGAACTGTTCACCAATAATACCCGAACTCAATGGACCACGAACACGACTAATGCTTCCAGAGGCTCTGATTACAGCTATTTGATCTTTGCCCCCTGACAAGCCAAGAGTCCACTTTCTAACCCTTGAGTATTTCCTGCAGTTAGCATAATAAACAGAAGTTGCAGAACAATTGTCAGTTTAACTCTAAGAATCTTTAATGTGACAAATGCATTGAATTAAGAATTGCCAGGTCAAAATTAGGCCCCGTTTGATAACACTCCAGCTCCCATGGAGCTACTTCTGGTCCGGAGTCGTTTTCTACTTCTTCTCCAGAGTCAGGATTTTTAGAGTAGAATACTGTTTGATAATGCAGCTCCAAAATCAAAAGACTATGCTTCCAAAATGCTGTTTGGTGGTGGTGGTGTTGGTAGCAGTAGGGGGGGTGGTAGTGGTGGCGGTGCTGGTGGGTGGTGGCATCGGCGGTGCTAGTGGGGGGTAGTGGTAGTGACCGTGGTGGTGGGTGGTGGTGGTGGCGACGATGGTGGCGGCGGTGGTGGTAGGTGGTGGTGGTGGTGGTGGCGGCGGCGTCGGTGGTAAGTGGTGGGTGGTGGTGGTGGTGGTCGGGGGGTGGTGGTGGTGGTGGTAGCGGCGGCTGTGGGTGGTAGGTGGTGGTGGGGATGGTGGTGATGATGACAGTGCCAGTGGTGGTGGTGATGGCAGTCGGTAGTGGTAATAGCTCCGGAGCAAGAGAAGTAAGTTTTTTTAGCTCCAGTTTTTAGCTCCCAGAGATATTTTTGGAGCGGTTCACACCATGGGAGTCAAAACTTGAACCGTGTTTATCAATCGTCATTTTACTCCGGATTAGCTCCGGAGCTAAGAAGTAAGGAGCTGGAGTGTTATCAAACGGGGCCTTAGACTCTACGGCATGGAATGAAATTAAATGTGCAGAGAAAGGAAAGCACTTGTAATCAACTGTTGGGAGAGTTTTCTCCTTCTTCACTCCTAGTTTCTCTCTCAACATAGCAACAACCTGCAAGGCTTTAAAATTTAGTCTGAAACTCATTACTCATGAGCTTTGTGTTAATTCAATGAGTTAGAGGGATCAAACAGAATATAAAAGTAACTAACCAAAAAAAATTTAGTTTTTTTTTTTTTAGTTTTTTCTTCTTTTTTTTTCTTTTTTTGTTAAGTAATTTTTTTTAGTTTCTATTAATAAAGAAAAATATTACAATTATTTAAAAAAATAGAAAATTATTCAAAAAAAAAAAAGGTTTATAGTCAAGATCCATAGCTTTTGGTGTGGATCCTACGTTTATTATACGACCCATGCCTATTATAAGAAAAAAAAAAGGTTAATGGGTGATTTATGTAATGAATGTTCCAACACGGAGGGTGATTTTATTTAGATTGATGAAGCTAAAAGAGTCAGGGGTAGACTTAAAATGACTCTAGAAGAAGTGGTGACAAAAAACATGCACAGCTTAGGACTAGAAACAATTATGGCTTTGAATAGAGCTGATTGGAGAAGAAGGATCTATATAGCCAACCCCATTAAGTTGGGATAAGAGTCATAAGACTGAGTTGAATTATGTTGAGTGGGGTGATACCGTGATAAGTAACATTTGCTGCCTCAGGGCCATCTCTAGAAAGAAAACAACCCAAACTTCATGCAATACCAAGACGCAGGGAAAACACAAACAATGAAATTCCCTAAACCTTTCAGTTGGCCCATCACTCCATGAGCAATGGAACCCTGAGAACGGAAACAATTGGGCATAGAAAGCATTTGTGTTCCTTTTGGGTCTACCGGGAGAAGAAAGAAAAATAATAAATTATGAAGTTAAAAGACTGAATAACTTTGCTTCCAAAACCAAAAAAAATAAAAAAAATATATATATATATATATTCCCAAGTTTTCGCTGGTAATATTTTTTCCCTCTGCAATCTTGCCACCTCTTTCATTACTTCCTAATTGTTAGAAGTGATAAACAACATTAGAATAAGCAGAATTGTATTATTCTAATAATTTGCCGCCAAAGTTAATACTGGATAACATAATATATCAAACATCCTACACCCTCACTCTCAAGAAAAAGTGACCGTAATATTTTACCTCATCATCATAATGTATGTCTGTTATCCAACCTTCTTGTTTCAGCCTTTCTACTTGGTAAACTCCTTCATTAATGAAATTTTCAATTTCTTCTCTGCTTTTTCCTGAAATAAAGAGATCCAGAAATGTGCAAATCCAACCTTGACGTTTAATAAATTAAATCCCAACCATGATACATGTAGACAGCACCTCTAGTCGAAGAAACTTTATCCAGCCAATTTCCGTAAATGTTATCAAGCAATGCAGTCAACATCTCACAATTTTCTTTTGACATGTTTTTGCGTGTTAGTTGATCCCCAGCACTTTTATATTTTCCAAACCGTTGTACCTGAGGCTCAATCCCTACTTTCTCAAAAATACCTGCAAGCCATTTTGTGATGCTATTGCATTGCATGTTAGCAAAGAAATCATGAGTAAGCATCAAAACACAAGAGTAATATTGTATACACATCATAGTAAATGTCTAAATGAATAAGTAGCTTTTTTCTTCAGCCTCTAAGTGTATGAAAAACAAATGCCTCCCAAGTATTCTGACCAGAAAATGGTAAAATACAGTGGTGAGTGGTGACACTTGATTCCATGATCCATCTTTTCTTTCTTCCCCCCCCAACACCCTCTTTTTTTTTTTTTTTTTATTATTATTATGTTAACCTGCCAATTTTTAGGTATTGCATCCTTCATGCTTCTTCTCCCAAATCCCAATATTTCTTCCTGTTTTCCAGGAGAAATGTGTTACATCTGGTAGACAGATTTGTAAGATAGGTGAATTCACTAGCTTAAAAGAATCTGTCCTTCTGGCATCACATTCTGGATTTTGTGCACCTTAAAATTGATTAACAAGGTTCATTTTCTTCCTCTTTTTTATTTTCTTTCCCTCCTCATTTTTCTAGACTGGTAAGCAAGGTCAATCATTACGTTTATTGTTGACTCAATTAACAAAATTTAGCTTAGGATAACCAAGAAGAAGCTGAGTCTGACCCAACAAACAAATTGTTTACCATCCACTGCACAGGGTGGCCAACTAGATAAATTTTCATAGTGATGCAATTTGACCAGTTAAAGTGAATATGTTCTCAGGTATGGAGTGACCTTAATCAGTATACTGAGCCCATGCCTATCTGTCAACATGTGTCGGGTGTGATTTTGCTATACTTTAAGAGGGTCAGGTATGGTATAGAGTTGAAGATATCATTCCAAATCCAACCCATTGACAATCCTATCCTCACTAAAAACATCGCAGAATCTGTAGGTGGTGCCATTCATCCAACTAAACTTAGATTCAAGAATTATGAGATAGCTTACAGGTTGGAGCCATTGAGCTAATTCCACATCAGAAAAGGGGAAAGGTAGCATAAATTGCAGAAGGGCAAAACAGGAGGTATCTGTGAAACTAAAGTGTTCTCCACTGCAGGGTGTAGAAGGAGAGCAGCTGTTCAGCAACAAAATTTCACATTAGAAGTGTTACTGGGTTTAAGAGAAAGGAGAGGCCATAAGGCCCCTCAGGATTAGTGTCTAATAGTGACAACAGTCTCTCCCTCTCTTTTTTATTTTAATTATTGTTTTACTGTTTTGCCCTTCTAGGGTTGTGAATATATATATATATATATATATATATATATATGGATCTCAATACAATTTGTTGAGGCTCCCAAAGTTACAACAGCCTCTCCTTCTCTCCATCTCTTTTCTATCCATTCTTCTTCTTTTCTCTCTAGAATGTATAAGGTATCAGAGCAAGGTCTGTAAACACACATAGATCGTGTTTGATACATCCCAAAGGTATTCCTTCAATTTAGTTGTTGCTGATGTACCCAAGAAGTTGCATCTCCAAATCGAAGGGGGTGTGTTCACCCCCCCCCCCCTGTTTTTTGATTAAACAATATGACAATTGATTGATGGAGGTGATTAGATCAAGATTCAAGGCTGATTCTTTCTATCAGCAGTTTTTTCTTGCAGTAATGGGTTCCTGGTTTCGAATCAATTTCTGCAGTTTCTGGTTGCTGGTTCCTTTTTGGCAGCACTGTGGAGGATCGACTACCGAATCTTTGGTAGAATCGGTTTTTCTGGTTCACATTTTGAAGAGATTTTTTCTAGTCTGATCTAGGAGGTGTCTCGTTTTTCTGTTTCGATTGTTACAATCGATTTTTTCTGATTTGCCTATCGGTTCTATCGGTTGGCAGAACCGATTATTGAGATCTTTTATTTGGAATCCTTTGCTTATTGGTTGGCTGAACCGATTGTTGAGATCTTTTATCTAGAGTTTCCTTTGCCAATCAGTTAGCTGAACCAATTGGTAACATTGACTTTTTGGAGTTTCTTTTGCTTGTTGGTTGGCTGAACCGATTGTTGAAGTTATTTTGTCTAGTTTGTCTTCTCGATTGTTGAATCAATTATTATTGGTTGCTTTCCTTGGTGCTGTTGGCTGAGTCCAAGACTACCACAACTGAGGTGGTGTCTTAATCCTCCCACCGGATTATAAAGAAAAAAAAAAAAGGAAGGACTAAATAATTCCAGCAACGGCGGAAAATTGTTAAGTTAGTTTTGAAAGGACAGGATCAACTGTCACTTAACACAGACTAAATCTAATAGACACTAAATGGGACTCTGTTGATGCCTGGATTTTGGGTCAATTGTAGATTTCTATAGACAATCATATTGTGGACCTTGTTACCCATATTAATATTGTGAAGGAATTATGGGATTATTTGAATATTTTATATTCTAGTCAAAATAATTTGTCTTGTATTTATGAGTTGTCTCAAGAATTTTATCAGGTGGATCGGAAAGGTCGCACCTCTCACTTAGAATTTTTCTGATTTTAAATAGATGTATGACAGTATGAGGAGCTCAACTCTCTACTTTCTATCAGTGCTGATGTACAAAAGACGCAAAACCAACCAGAGCAGTTGCATGTTATGGGTTTTTTGGGAGATCTTGGGCCCGAGTATGAATTTGTTCGTTATCAGATTCTTGGTAGTGCCAAGGTGGCTTCCCTAGAAAACACTTTTTTTCTCGCATGTTGCGAGTTTCCCATGTCAATTCTCGTGACAGCTCCCGTGGATAGTTCAGTCCTTGTGTGCCGCCAGGCTCGTCAAGTTAGTGGTCGTGGTGGTGGTTCTAGTTATGGTGTTGATTCTGGTCGTGGTACTAGTGGCAAGGTTCAAAATTTCGGATTCGGGGCTCGTTTCAGCCAACCTCAAAACCGAAACAAAATTGATTTTGGCCAAAATGGGGCCAAAATATGGGATTTTTTTGCCCAGATTTTGTTTATGTAATATTCCCCCAATTAGCGTAAGAACAAATCATCCAAAATGGTATTATGTGGTATGGACCCAAGATTCCTAATGTACGTCAGAACCTAAGATTGTATTTAGAGTTAAATAAGAAGCACTTATTTATAACTAATATCATTTAACTAAATGTTTATTAACATTTATATTTCATACACAAAAAAATTTATTCATAAATAAGCAAACATCCCCCATTTTAATCCAATAAAAATAGTTTAAAACTCAAATTCCAAAAGGATAAAAGTCAACTTTCCAGTTAAAAAACAAGAACTAGATTTTCGATCGTGTGGCAATTTTTAAGTTGACATTTATCCTTTTGGAATTTGAATTTTAGATTATTTTTATTGGATTCAAATGTAGAGTGTTTGCTTATTTATGAATAATATCTTAAGTAATTAAATGGTATTAGTCATAATTAGTGTTGTGTGATGTATATTGTCCCTCCTGTATACTATTCTCTTCTTGTATTACTCTAACTTCTAAGTTCGTTACCAAGTTTCGAGGGTCGAAATAGACAAGTGTCGATCGAAACTTAATATTTTATTAAGTGGTTGGACCAAGTTTTATTAGTCATAATAAGTGTTGTGTGCTATATAATGTCCCTCCTATATGTAGTTCATGTCTTGTACTACTCAGACATCTAAGGTCAACACCAAGTTTCGAGGGTTAAAATAGATAAGTTTCGATCGAAATTTGACATAAGGTGTTTGGACTAAGTTTCCAAAACTAGAGATTTCAATCGAAACAGTAAATTTCGACCGAAATGTCTTACATTTTAATTTCGAACCATGGTAACGTTTCGGATTCTCAAAATCCGAAATATTTCGGCTCGTGATACTGGCCGCAACCAGCCTCCTGGTATGCCAACCTCTTCAGAGGGTTCAAGTCCAGCTCATGCCTATCATCATTGTGGAAACCTGGACATATCCCACGTTTCTATTCGAAGCTTCATGGAAAAATATCTAAGCAACAGTTTTTCAATTCTGCCGTCAACACTAAGTTTGTTACCCTCGCTATTCCATCCAAGGGAAAGATGGATAAAATGACTAATGATGAGTTTGCTCGCTATAGCCAATTTCAGACATCACATCCTTCCTCGTCTTCCACTGCTACTTTTGTCCAAACAGGTAATACCATTGCAGGTTTTTCATTCTCTCGTTCCTGGATCATTGATTCGGATGCTTCCGATCACATGTCGGGTGTCTCAAGTATCTTTTCCTCTTTTTGCAGCCCCACTCAAGTGTGACTTTGGCTGATGGCTCTTCGGTCAAGGTCAATGGCACTGGGACTGTTCATCCCAATCTCCATCCCTATCTTCAGTTCTTCATTTACCTGACTTTCCATTTAACCTTTTATCTGTCACTAAGATCACCACTTCTTAGTTCTTACAATTGTCCCACAATTTTATCTTTCAATTGCATGCTCGGGTGTTTTTACCCCCCCCCATCAAGTTCATTGTCGATTGGGTCATCCATCTTTGTAGAGTTTGAAGATGCTCAATTCTCGTTTTAGTTCTTTTTCTAGTTTAGAGCGTGAGTCGTGTCAGTTTGAAAAGCTTCATCATGTCAGTTATTCCCCTTAGGTCAATAAGTGGTCTACGCACCCTTTTGATTTAGTTCATTCTGATGTATGATGACCTTGTCTGGTCTCATCTAAGTTGGGGTTCAAGTACTTTGTCACTTTTGTTGATGATTTTTCAAGGGTCACTTGGATTTATTTAATGAAAAATCGCTCAGAATATTTTCTATCTTTTGTACATTTGTTCATGAAGTTCAGACTCATTTCCAAACCTCTATTCGTATTTTTTGAAGTGATATATATTTCTAGGGTTAGTTTTCTCAGTTTATGGCTGCATAGGGTATGGTTCATTAATCTTCCTGATCCTACACCCCCAACAGAAGGTGTTGTGGAATAAAAGAATCGCCATTTTAAGAGGTTACTCAGTCCCTTCTTTTTGAAATCTAGTTGGCTAAATCTTTTTGGTATGATGTTCTTTTAACTGCATGTTATCTTATTAATCGCATGCATTCTTCTGTTTTGGGTGGTGACAGTCTCATTCTCTATTGTTTCCCTCTATCCCTTTATTTGTGCTTTTGCCTGTGGCATTTAAATCTGTTTTGTTTTACTCATGATCATCGTCCCAGTCTCTCTAAGCGGATCCTGAAGCTTTCAAGTGTCTATTTGTGGGTTATCCGCATACTCAAAGGGTTATCATTGCTATTCATCGGAGTCCAATAAATACTATATCACCTATGATGTTTCCTTATTTGAGTCCACACCGTAGTAGGATGGATCATATGTCGTGTTCAGAGTTGTATGACAATCTGTCTATATATATTGTCCAGCACTCTATTTCGCAAGTACCACCTCCTCCATCGGTATCCAGTAGGTTTATGCTCGTAGTCCTCGAGTAGATCTTGTGCCCCCGGTTCCTCTCGCCCTTGGTGCCTCTTCTTCGCTTGTAGACCTTGCTCCTGAGATACATATACCTTATTCTGACCTTGACGTTCCTATTGCTTATCGTAAGGGAGTTTGAAGTTGTACCCAACATCTAATTTTGAACTTTGTGTCTGCATCTGGTTTCTCTTCATCATTTCATTCTTGGTTGACCACTATTGAGAATCATCCTGTTCCCAAGTTTGTTGCAAAGGCGATATCTAATCCTAGATGGAGGACAGCGCTATGGAAGACAAACTCTTGGCCTTGAAGGACAATCACACTTTGGGATCTTGTGCCCTTACATGTGGGCAAGTCTGCAATTGATTGTAGTTGGGTTTATGTTATTAAGGTCACATCTAATCATTCTATTGCTCATGTGAAAATGAAGAGTCAACATTGGCAGGGGAGGACTCAGAAGCCTCAGTGTGATGCACATGAGAAGACCGATCGTGCCCACAGCGGCCATGAAGTTTCCAACAAAATTCCTTAGTTGGCGTTCCTTACCACAATAGTCAGATTTGATGGGCTCACGAGCAACAAAGGGACGGTTACCAAAACGAGCAGAGCCACCTCAAGATTGAGAACCAGAACCAGAACCAGTAAACAGGGTAGAGCAGTCTTGGAGACTGGAGGCAACAGAGCAAAGCGTTGACTATCCTCTAACTGAACCAAGGAAAATGCCTGGATCAAGATAGGAAACGGATCCAGACTAAGGACTGGAGCACGAATCAGATCATATTCATGATTCAAACCAGCCAGAAAGTCATAGACCCTGTATTTATCCTTCCGCATCTAAAAGGCAGTAGCATAAGTGTCACAGGTAGCTTAAAAGATGTCCAAAAAATCCAACTCCTGCCACAAACCACGCAACTCATAATAATACTGAGACAATATGAGATCATTTTATTTGGTCTCATGAAGTTTCTCCCGAAGTTCATAAACCTGTGCTTCTTTTCTAGCTTAGGAGAAGCCGCAGACATCCACAAACTTGTACAAGCAGAGAAATACAGCTTGTAGCATCGAACAAGAAAAACTGGTAATAGGTGACAACCGAGGGTTCTCAAATCATGGTGGAAGTAGAGAACCCAAGAGAAAAAGGAGTTGAGACTCTCGGCGGTGGTTGTCTAAACCACTAAAAGTCACCGGCAGTATGAAGTCGAGAGAGAGAGAGAGAGAGAAGGCAATAGTGGGTGGTGGAAAAAAGGAGAGAATAAGAAAGGTGCACAGAAGATGGCAGTGAAGGAAAAAAAAAAAAAAAAGGAAGAACAAAGGGTGGCGATTAGGGTTGGAATCCCAGAGGATTCGATGTGATACCATGTTGATTTGGAGAAATGATTCACTGTCAATGATAGTCCCACAACTTTCTTTATAATAAGTGAAAAATAGAGCACAGGTACATAAATAACCTTATATCCATATTACAGAGAGAGAGAGAGAGAGAGAGAGAGAGAGAGAGAGAGAGAGTGAGAGGAGGGGAGGATCTACCTGCAATTGTCGAATGTCGTTGGTGATTGCTCTAGAATGGAACATGTAAGGAGTCATGGCTTGTGGAAGTGAGGTTGAAGCTCTTTTCGGTGAAGAAGATGTGAGATGAGACACTTGCGGGTAAGTTGATTTATCGGGCAAGGTTTTTTAGAACTTGAGAAGCAACTTAAAGTTGTTTCTCAAAACACCATTTGGGTTTTTTTTTCCATCCAGTTCATGCCAATGGAACAGAAAAACAGACCGGATCTACCAAATAGGAATTTGTTCGTTTCTATTCAAAATGCCAAAAAAAAAACAAAAAAACAATAAAAAAAAACGAGAAAATTTTTTGGAAGGTTACCATACGAAGCCTAGGAGCCTCCTGCCAATTCTGAGGAATAGAAATAGAGAACAAAGACAACAAGAAAACATGATAAGAAGGGGACAGAGATGTGTTCGACACCACCTGAGGAATAGGGTGTTGCGTACGATCTTACCCCTTAACGGACAGCAAGAGATAAATCTAGAGAGAGGTCAGAAGGATTACCAGAGGAAGGATCTGGATCTGGAGGCAGCGATGGACTAGGTAGAGGTGGAGCTGTGATGGAGTCTATTTGCTTACGAGGACAACGAACATAGACCTGCATGGTAGGCATCTCCCCCTGAGCAAAAGGATCAAAAGCAACTAGAAGCGGAGCAACAAGGGGCAAATCACGAATGATTAGAGGCATAGGCACATCATCAACATTGATCGGTTCCCCCAAAGAATGACGTGCCAGAGAAAAATACAAGGCGGCCTCATGGAACACCACATCCATAGTCATATAGACACTGCAAGATGGCGGGTGGTAACACTTGTAGCCTTTCTGGGTAGTTGACTAGCCAAGAAAGGCACACCGGAGACCCTAAGGATCCAGCTTCCTAGAATGATGGTGGTTCCGAGCATAACAAACACATCCAAACACCTTCATGGGAAGGATGAAATCAGCCACTCCTTTGATAACCAAAAGAAGAGACCGAAAATCAAGAACACAAGTTGGCATCCGACTAATGAGATAGGTAGCAGTCAAAACACCATCACTCCAATACAAAGGAGGGACATGCATCTCAAACATGAGGGAGCGGGCGACTTCCAACAAGTGCCGGTTCTTGCACTCAGCGACATTCTAAGCCGGTGTATCAACGCAAGTAGTATGATGGAGAATCCCATGGGTGGCTAGAAAATCTGAAAGGCACCATCCATATATCCCGTACAATCGTCACTGTAGAGAATCTAAATAAAGGCACCGAACTAGGTCAGCTGAAAACACCGGAAGACTTCACTCTTAGGACATAGGAGATAGACTCAAGTGAACCAGGTGGAACAATTAATAAACGTGACAAACCACCGGTAACCAGAATTCGAAGTGCAACGGGCAGGATCCCACACATCGGAATGAATCAACACAAAAGAAGCAGCACTTCTTTTACTTAAACTGGAATAAACAGAACGTGTTTACTTTGCCAAAACGTAAGCTTCACAAAATAAACCCTGATGTTTACATTGCTGAAATAAATGGGGAAAAATTTAACTAAAGTGCCAACTGGTGGGTGCCCAACCGTTTATGCCAAAGTAACAAATCAACAGCAGCAACGAAGGAGCGGAAGCAGAATCCGTCTAAAGTGCCAGAGAAGCAGTAGAGATCCCATCGTCAACCAAATAAAGACCAACATGTACCCTACCACAGTCAATCGTTTTTCCCGTCACCAGATCCTGAAAGAGACAATGAGAAGGAAAAAAGGTTACTTTACAATTGAAATCAGCAGTGAAACGGCTAATGGAAAGCAGATTTGTAGAAAAATTGGAAACATGGAGAACGGAATTCAAGGGTAAAGAAGAGGAGCACTCGATGGAACCCTTCCCAGAAACAAAGGAAAGAGAGCCATTGGCTACTTGAACCTTGCCCTTGCTGGAACAAGGAGAGTACTTAAAGAAAAGATTGGCGGAACCAGTCATATGGTCGGTGGCACCGAAGTCAATTATCTAAGGACAAGAGACAACAGACGCATAGTGGCCACCAAATGAAATACCCAAAGCAACAAGGTTGGAGTCAGAGTGAACTATGGAAGTGGCAGACATAAATGCAATGGATGGAGAGTCCAAACTGGACATCATACGGAGCAGCATAGCCAAACCATCTTGAGAGAAGGAAGTCGTGACATTGGTAGGTAGAGGAGATGACTCAGAAGCCTCAATATGATGTGCATGAGAAGAGTGGCCACATCTAGGACCGCGAGACGAATCTGTGAACAGCCATGAAGTTTCTAACAAGACACCTTAATATGGCACTCCTTACCACAATACTCACTTGATAAGGGCACGATTAGTGGGAGGACGATCACCAAAACGAGCAGAACCACCTCTAGGCTGAGTTCCAGAGCCAGTAAACAAGGCGGAGAGGTCTTGAGATACTGAAGGGAGCATAGCAGCACCTCGGCTTCTAACTGAACCAAAGAATACAACTGAGCCAAGATCAAAAAAGGATCCCGACTAAAAACCTGAGCACAAATCTGATCATACTCAATAATCAAACCAGCCAAAAAATCGTAGAGGCAGAATTTATCCTCACGTTTCTGAAAGGCGATAGCATCATCGGTGCAGGTAACCTAAAAAGTATCATAAAAATCCGACTCCTACCAAAAGCTACACAACTCAAAATAATACAAAGAAAGTGTCAGATCCTTCTGCTTGGTCTCATGAAGTTCCTTTCTCGGTTCATAGACCTGTGCATCGTTTCCAACCTGGGAATAAGTATCCTTGGCGGCTGTCCAAATCTTAGCAGCAGTGTCAAAGAGGAGATATCCTCGTGCGATCTGGGATTGCATAGAATTGAGGACTCCATTTGTCCTACGTGTCACTAATAGGTAGCAATAGAAGGCTTGGTCTTTGTACCCGTTACGTAACCCATATAACCATGAGAATCATTCGATAGATAACAAGGACCAAGACCACATCAAATAATTGCTACCATCAAGACAAACATAGTTGACAGGGAATGAAGGAAAATCTAAATAAATGCCACGACCCATTCTTTCAACTCCAGTTTATGCGGTGGAGAGGTCAGACATGATTACCAATCAAATAGAAATCACAAAAAGATTAGAACAAGCCGTAGGAAAAAAGCGAGGAAACCACAGTAACCTGTAGAGTCGTCAAAACCAAGAAAAAGCCTGTCGCAACTAGCAGAACAAAAAACGGGATAGAAGTATACCAACCGAGTTCTCAAGACATGGAGAACTCACGAAAAACAGGGTCGGAGGCTCTCATTGGTTGTTGGCTAAGCCACCAGAGTTGTCGGTGAGTAGCTGAAACGAGATAGATAGAGGTGGTAGAAGGAGAGAGGGAGAGAGAGAGGGAGAGAGTGGTAATGGCAATAAGGCAAAATGAGAGGAGAGAGAGGGATGCGGTGGTGGCGGCGGCTAGGGTTGGATTCCCAACAGTTATTCCATGTGATTTGATGAATGAATTTGGGTGTCAAATAACAGCCCCACACTATATTTATATTAAGAGAATAAGAACACGGTACAAATACAAGAATACCCTATACCCTTGTACACCCTTATACCCATATTACAACAAGAACGAAACTCCTTCCTATATCGTACATAAAACTCTTTTCTTGAACAAATTCTTTCCTATATGACATTATCATAAACGACATACATGTAATGCAATTGCATCAACCATTTGATAGATCCATAAAGACACCTTCCAGATTAAAAAAAAAATGACATATGGTAACAAAAACAGGGGAAAATAATATGGTTGATCAAAACAATTATGAAAAGTATGGCGGATGGCCCAGAAGGAAGTCTTGACGCATCTTGAAGCATGTACTTCTCAGTCGTAGTTTCTGATTCCTAAAATATTTGGACTATCCATTGTAAATGCAACCTATAGGATAGCTTGCAAAATCAACTTACCCCCGAGGAACGATGCTTGAACTGTCAACCCATACAAAGAAAAATAAGCACTAGGAGGAGCATATAGCTCTTCACAAGCACAAGCAAGATAATACTCCTTCTCTCCGCAGGCTGGGACATATCCTACGATGAACTTACCTACAAATACCATTACAAAAGACCACCTTAATTGTCATAATCACAAACCTGACAGAGATAGAAGACTACAAGATGACATGGAAAGAGAAACTAAGCTCAATGCCATAATGCACACCATCAGAGAAGATATCAAGACTATAGGATGCACTGCAAAAACTTTGTCCCCTGATTTAACCATTTCTTTTGAGATTGTATATGCTTTTTATCTCTGTTCTTTTGTTTTGGGGGGGAGGGGATGGGGGCAGATAATCAAGATTTATGGATTCCAACTAGAGATAACAAAATCATACAAGCACCTACAAACTGTCAAGAAACAGAAATACAGTCACAATAATTGAAACCAATGAAATGAAATGCAGGAAGAAACAAATGAGTGCATAGTTGCATATTACATCAAATCCAACAAGCAAGGAGGTGAAATGAATAACTCATTGCTATCTACCAATGACACTGTCACTTGCCTATAATGAACGAATGCACATATTAATGAATTTGTGAGGATAACAGCATACTTGCATATATATGAAACAGACATATCCACAGGCCACGAAGGCAGCTCTAGTATTATCACATTTTACAACCAACATCAGGCCAGCTCCCCTCAATAAAGTTATTATAGAATCCTAAGCAACAGGGTCCCACTCGACCTGATTGCAATGACAACTCAACATGGGCAGAGGCATAGGATCCAATGGTCCATTTCAGTTATATGTCCCTACACAGGGCATTATTCACCAAACAATTTGTGTTGAAATGCACGCTCAAAATGGTGTTGTTAAACGTACGAATCGGGACCAGCTTGAGGTGGCTTGCTCTTTCCTGTTCGACATGCATGTGCCTCTTCAATACTAGAGTGATGTTGTGCTTACGGCAGCCTATCTCATTAATAGAATGCCCACCCGGGTTCTTGACTTTGGGTCTCTTTTGGAGGTGCTTCAAGGAACATCGCTTCAAGGGACATCCTCTTTATTGTTACACCCAAAGTATTTGGCTGCATTTGTTTTGTGCGCAACCATCATCCCCACGGCAAACATGATGCTTGGGCAACAAAATGCATCTTTATTGGGTACTCTCACTCAAAAAGGATTTAAGTACAAAACATGTGGAAATTTATCGCCATTTTATCATGGAGAAGCTGGATCAAAGGCTTATTTGTATTCCATTGTTCAATCTGGTGACAAGTTGGCAGACATTTTCACTAAGGGCTTCAGCAGTAAAACATTTCATCCGATCATATGCAAGTTGGGCATGCATGAAATATGCACCAACCAGAGAGAGGTAGTGTTATATGTACAAGGGTATATTTGTCTATGGTGAATGTCAAGATAAGGACTACACCTCAGCCTTACCTTTCATTCCTTTTTTATTCTTTCTTTATTATCGTCTATGTCAATCTATAAATAAAGCTTGGCTCCTGTCATATTGACAATTCATTATTCTCTCTCAAATCTCAACACAATAATAAAATACTTGGAGGAGCCAGTCATATGGTTAATGGCACCAAAATCAATAACCAAGGACGAGGTCCAACGGAGACACACTAAACACCGGAAGGAATACTTGAATGGGAGGTAGAGTGCACAACATACGTGGCCAGAGTAGATGTAGAGACTGTATAGGACGGAAGCTCCAGTTTTGTCATCAAGCATCGAAGAAGGGACACTTCATCCTCGGAAAGAGTTAAACCAGCAACGTCGGTCTCAGCACTCTCCATGTGATGAGCATGTGCAAGGTTGGAATGACCACAACCCCAACCATGACCACTGTTAGTCCATTGATTGGCCATGCAATTTCCAACAATACTCTCTGGTTGCCACAATAATCACATTTATGGGGTCACTTTTCAAAGCAGGACGATCGCCAGAGCAAGTAAAACCTCCACATGACAAGAGTACCAGAACCAGAATAGAGAGCGAAGCGTTCGGGAGGACTAGGCTGCAACATAGCCGAACAGCGTCTATCCTTTAATAGATTATGGGAATAAAATTGCTCCAAAGATGGGAAAGGATCACGGCTGAGTACCTGAGGACGAATCTGATCATATTCAATAGAAAAAATTTCATCTACACCCCATCAAGCATCGCTAACATCATCTACACCCACAAGATTGCAAAAACATCACTTAGGTCCACTTAACTGACGGAAATCATTAAAATTGTTGAAATACAGTTTTACCCCTCATATTATAAATTGAAAAATTAAAAAATTATGTTGATTTACTAATTTGACCTTCAGATCAGACTTATATTTTCTCTCTCTTTCCCTTTCACTCTCACCCAAACCCTAACCCCTAATGTTGGAGTCCCCTCTGCGTTGTGCGTCCACGGCAGCATTCCGTCTCCGGCATCCCATCGGAGATAATCGACATCATTTACAAATTAAAAATAGGGCAGGGGACTGACAAGGGAGCAATGGAATTTTCCTTCTTCTCTATTTACTACATTACAAGCATAGAAAGGGCCTTCGATCAGAGGAAGGAAGACGGTGTAGATGATCTGATTCTCTTCATTACCATTGTTTGATTCAAGGTGCAAATCGTTCTCTAGCTTATGCTAGAAAGAATTGGGTTTCAAGAGGGATTTCTCGTCCTCAATCGCCCATTTTCTGTGCCATCCACAATTGCTTGAATCGAAAGCAAGCCATGAATTGAACATCTCTACAGAAATTATTAGACATCCATCAACGAAAATTCAAATAAAAGAAGAAAAAGATAACTGGTTGTCTAAAGAACGCACAGATCTTACAACGACTAGTGCTGCTTTTAGTTCAAATGTATTAAACTTTTTGGTTTCTATTTTTGTTTGATTTAGGGGCAGATCAGAATAACTAGTAATCAATTAATGTTAGCTACTTGGACTGATTGAGTTGAATAGATAAATGGAATTAGATCAGAACAATTTCAAGATGCTTTTCCGAAAAAAAAAACAACCAAAGTGAAATCTGGCCCGATAAAGGCGGAGAGGGATTTCTTCTTGGAGTTTTTTTCGACAAATTTTTCTAGAGTCTGTGAATTTCGTTGTTGGATTTCGGAGTTCATTGTTTCCTTTTCTGGAATGGAGTTGTGATCATAGGAGATTCAATCGTTTTGAGTTAGGGTTTCATCAGTTGTTTTTTCGTGATTCGTTAGTGGAGATGGCAGGATACTTGATGAAGATGAAGCGGAAGGATCTCAAAGAAGTGTACAATGAATTCTCAGACTTCTCTTTGTCTTCTCCGGCTAGAAAGATCAGGAGGCTGGTACAGCTTCTTGTTCCGACACTGTTCTCTCTCTCTGCAAATTTTTTTCGACAATTTTTGAGGATTCAAAGTTTCGTCTTTATTTTCACCTTTTCTTTTCGCCCTCAACGATTTGGCTGGAGTAAACTTAGAGAACGACTATTGTTCAGTAACAGAATTTTTTTTTTTTTTTTTTTTGGAAGCTTATTGACTGTTTATGGTACTTTTTTTGGTTGGTATTTTGAAGGATGCGGAGTTTGCCACCGATCATGGAAGAAGAGGAAACCTCAAAGAATCCTCTTCTTTTTTTCTATCAACCACCTTCTGGAGACTTAGGCAGCAGTGCGCAAGAAGTGGGAGAAGGGTATAATGGTCTTTTCAACAGGCCAAAAGGGTAGTATCATCTCTGAAATATTCCAATCCACCTGACGTCAGCATCTAACGGGAATCAACTGACGGAGTGGATTTCTTTGATTACCACAGCAAAATTTTTTGGGTGTAGATGATGTTTTTGCATTCTTGTGGGTGTAGATGATGTTAGCAATCTTCGATGGGGTGTAGATGAAATTTTTTCTATTCAATATTAAGACCAACAAAGAAACCATACACACGAAGCTTGTCCTCCCTTTTCTGAAACTTGGTAGCATTAGTTGAACAAGAAGCCTGAAAGTCCTTGTAAAAGAGTAGCTCCTGCCATAGACTACACAACTCTGCATAATACTCCAGCTGTTTGGTTTCATGTATCTTCTTCCGTAACTCATAAATTTGGGCATTATTTCCAACTTGAGAGTATGTCTCTTCAACAGCTTTCCAGATCTTGGCAGCAGAATCCAGCAATAAATAACCCTGAGCAATATTGGGTTGCATGGAATTGATAAGAAAAGACATAACCAAAGAGTTTTTAGAACTCCAGTTTTCTGAGATGAATCGGTCGTAGTGCACTCCATTGTTTCGCCATTGATGTGGCCAACATACCTACAGTCATCAATAGATAAAAAAAACATGATCTCAACCACATCAAATAGTTGTTCCCATCCAACTTGACTGAACTTGTAGGGAACGAGAAAAAACCACTATGAGTCCCAAGACTCATCCCGTCGGTTCCAATATATACAGTTGTAAGATCAGACATAACAACAAACGAGATAAGAGCCGCTAGAACATGCTGGAAAAAGTAGTATCTCATGAACAAGAAGGGATTTCAAACCATAAGAGAACAAAAAAGGTGGGCACAAGGCCATAGTGGCAGTGACAAAGCACCACCAAGAGCTTGGCGGTAAAAGAAATCCCAGCAACGTCCTGGCGGTGATCCAATGGCAACAACAAGAGAAGCGAGAGGAGAGAGAAACAGCAGCACAAGAGAGAGAGAGTGGCTGCACAAGAGAGAGAAGGGTTTTGGGAGATCCTATGTTGATCCTAGGTGTTTCTCAACTCTAATACCATGTTGAGATTGGCTTGTCAATGTGATAGTGGCAAAGCTTTATTTATAGATTGATATAGACAACAATAAGGAAAGAATAAAAAAGGAATGAAAGGCAAGGCTAAGGTGTAGTGCTTATCCTGACATTTACCCTACATTATAACCTTGAGCATATTACATATTACAACAAACTGGCTGTCCATCACTTTATGGAGATATGGATTCAAAGCGCTCCTCTATCATTGTCATATGATCAGTTAATTGCTTCAATATGTCAATTACTTGTGCATGGATTCTGTTGTTGGAGCATCAGAACTGCCATCGGCCATGGGTCTGATACCAAATAATGTGAATCAAAATTACCTAAGGATAAGGATTTGAATTCAATACGAAAACCAGAATTATAGTGAAGGTTTAGAAATTAGAATTGAAAGAAATGGTTTGATTGATTGAAGAAAAATGTATGACTAGAAGAGTCTCAGTCCAAGCCTAGGCTAGCTTCCCACTAACCACCCCAGCTTCTCACCAACAACAGCGTCCCATTGCAGCTCTTTTTCTCACATAATAGTATAGAATAATTTCCATTCAAAATTCTGCTTTCAATTTCTTACAAGGTAGCTCCTTTTATAGAGGGACTGAAATTCTAGACCCCAGTAGGACTTCCTCTTAGACTTAATGAGTTAAATATTTCCAACAACTTTCATTGGAACTGTTTTCAAGATAATTAATGATCTTTACATTTTCAAGATCTCCACTCTCAATGAAATTAATTCCACAACCAACCCTTAGATTACTCAATTCCTAAGGGCCACTTATCACCCACATATGGGCTTTCAAAATAGGCCCATTACGAAAGAAAACATAAAACTCCCGGCTCATGACCATATAACCCATTATGCTACTTATTTAACCCATTAAACTAGGATTTGGGCTTGGACTTGGATTTGTTCTGCCGTGAAATAATTGTGCTAAAACTTATCTACATCAATAGGCCATAGGCCTCCCCAACGATTAAAGGAAATAAAGATGTTCAGTTTCTGAGTTTTGTACTGATTCAATACTACTTTTGTGGATTCATACCCGGTGGATTCCTGGGGGAGTATTGTGTCGGTTCCGGATGTGAAATTTATGTGAGCGTATTTTTGGGAGACATTATGGTTGAAGACAAATACTAAATTGCTTTATCAGCTCGTGCCTGTCCCTCCCGAACAGATGGGCAAAGCTTGAAATAGTGGTCGGAGCTTGGGTAAACTCTTCTCCGTGCCAGCCTTGTTGTGTTACGAGAAAGCGTGGCCTTCATTCTCGGCATAGCGGGTTTGCTTATAACAGCTCATCGGTCGGACCGCGGGCCGTGGACCTTTTATTTGAGATAGTGCTTGGTATCCAACCCAAGAGACCTATGCGATCTTGTATCACTCCTACCACCAGTGCGTGTGAGTATTTGAATTTATTAGGCGATCTCATCCTATTCAAAGCTGTCTGAAGACGTTCATCGCCGTTATGTAGGTTTAAGCCCGGTGAGCATAGTGATAGTGAGAATAACTCCCAAGAGACTAAATCCTGGACCAAGCTACCCGAGATTACATCCACGGAAGATAGGCCCCTACTGAGTCTTTGAAGAAAATAGGAACTTATACATCGACTCCTTGAGCTCCACTTGGCCATTTCTATCGGTTATATTTTCGGCGTTTCCGATTTGACTCTCTGTCACGGTCCTCGTTCCCAACGAAGGAGGATATCGAAACATACTTTACGTCTTCCCATGATTTCCGTTGCCTTAGTTGAACAAATTGAAGATGTTCCTTGACTCCGTATCCTATGACTCCCGCCCTAGGTGACACCCACCAGTCGTTCCCAACCGAGCGAAAGAGCCCTCTTTGGTATGACCCCAGGCGATTCGGCGACCCCACACCGACTTTTTTTTATTATTGCTTTTCTTTTCACCTTGACGCCCCCAAACAATGTGGCTTTTGACAGCTCCGAAAAAACCCAAAGCCAATCCGCAAAGAGGGGGGACGGCCCAAATTAAACTAGGCAAGTGCAGCCCCATCCAAACCACCAACTCCCTAACAGATTTCCATAGTATTCGGTTTTTTTTACCATAACATCAATTCAGGTCCTTTTAAGGTTTTTGTTTTTCATTCTAAATTTTTTTTTTTTTTTTTTTTTTTTTTTTTTTTATAATTTTTACGTTTTTAAGATTTACTTTCCCTAATATTTTTTATATAAATTTTTCTTTTGTGTTTTTTTTGTTTTTTTTTTCCTATATTTTATATTGTTTCTTTTTTCTTTATAAGTTTTATGTTTAGTAGATTTATTTTTTTTTATTTTTTTTATCCAGATTAAAATTATAAATTTAGAGGAGTTTACAATTTCGGTTGTTTATTTTTAGACCCAAAACCGAAGTTTTATTTTTTTTTTTTAATATTATTTTTTTTTTATTAACTTGCTCCGTATGTCTGTTTTATTGTTTCCCATTTATTACGGGTTTTTCCTAAATTCCTTTGTCCTTCATTTAAATTTACAATATCATCAAAAAATCTTAACTAAACCAGTTTTTCGGATGATAGGTAGTTTTCAAAAATCACATCTCTCTCATACGTGATCGGATCATCTCCAACTTTGGATATGTCTTCATAATCATTCCAAAGAGTATTTCCCATCAAGTTTCAAGTGATTTCAAGGGTTAGATTTCAAGATAAGTGGTTTTCTTCATTACTTTTTTCTGCAGATTTTGTATTGGACTGAATTAAGATCCTGTAGCAAAGAGGGCTCGTTAATTTGACTTGCTTTGAACCCTCTTGGCCATCATCCACTCTCAATGAAATTAATTCCACAACCAACCCTTAGATTACTCAATTCCTAAACCCAGCCCTCACCAAATGGGCTTTCAAAATAGGCCCATTACGAAAGAAAACATAAAACTCCCGGCTCATGACCATATAACCCATTATGCTACTTATTTAACCCATTAAACTAGGATTTGGGCTTGGCCTGGATTTGTTCTGCCGTGAAATAATTGTGCTAAAACTTATCTACATCAATAGGCCATAGGCCTCCCCAACGATTGAAGGAAATAAAGATGTTCAGTTTCTGAGTTTTGTACTGATTCAATACTACTTTTGTGGATTCAGGAGTATTTACCCGGTGGATTCCTAGTGTACTAAGCAAGGAATCAAGTATTGACACGATACGCACCATATCGGCCGATACATATCGATATCACAACACTAGTCGATACGATACCAATCGATTCGTCTCTTCATTTTTAAAAAAGTATAGTATCGAGTGTATCGAGCGTATCCAGCGTATCAATCCATATCGAACCGATACAGCTCTATAAGGTTCGATACGCACCGATACGCATCGATACGGCTCGATACGCATCGATACACTTTAATTTTGATTTTTTTTTAAAAAGAAGAAAAACCAACTTGTATCGACCAGTATCGAACCGTATCGGTTCCATACTGCTCGATACTGGTCGATACAGCCTTTTAAGTGTCGAGCAGTATTGATACTACTTAAAAACAGACCTTGTTCGTGTTTTTTCAAAAGCCGACAACCATTGAAGCTTCAATACTCCTCTGCAACTTGATTTTTTTTCCAAAAATCCTTAGGGCTTTGATTCTTAGCCCTAAAACGACTAGGAAGGTAACATCAAACTGGGTTTTTGTGAAGATTAGAGCCTGAAATCATCTCTTCAAGCTCCAAGGGCGGAAAACCCTAAAGGTATGAATTTCAACTTCAATTTTTTCATAATAAATTGATTTTTGTGTTGTTTCTTCTCATGAATCAATAAACTATAGTCCTATTTGATGAATGCATGCTACATGCATGGATTTAAACACTAATTTGAGGTTTAATTTGAGGAATTTTGGAAGAACAAAAGAAATTTTGAAATTTTTTTTTTTTTTCAAAAATTAATCATTTCCTCTTCTACTATTTATATAAGATGTGTAGACCACTGATCTACCACCTTTGCTTCTTAGTTATAATTTTCGAGTTCATTTTTTATTTTTTTATTTTCTGGTTAAAAAAATAGAAATATATTTCAGATAATATTATTTTTTTATGTAAAATTTGACTATACTCTCTCTCTCTCTCTCTCTCTCTCAATTTCTATTCATCGACTCCCTGTTTTGGTCCTGATTTGTATTTCCAGTAACAGTAATAATAATATGTACATGACTCTAACCTTTTTTTTTCATGAATCAACATTTTTTATTGTTAAGGGGACATTTGTTGTCAGATCTAAGATACATGTGGTCCTATACTAGTTAAGGCCCAGATATTTTTCTTCTTTTTTTTTTCTTTCCTTTTCTTACATCCTTGTTGTTTGTCGATTCTCTGTGGCGTGCACATGACTCCATGAATTTGATATCTATGCCATGATGTGTATTCTTTTTTCTTCTGATCTCAATGTTCCTCTACTATTTTGTTAAGTTTTAAGCCTTGCTTTCCTTTATTTTTTTCTTAATGTCAGTCTCGGTTGTAGGGAAAACTATAAAAAATGGTAAGGGTTTGGTATATTTGTGTTTGTTTCCACTGAGATGGGTATTTACTGAAGAGGTAGCTTTTGGTTTTATTTGCCTTTTTAAGGAAAATGGTTTCCAATAGGATTAGAAACTGGTTTTAATAAAAAGGCATGGTTCTGTACATTTTTTTTGTTGTTTTACAATACGTAGGGTATTCGGTTAGGAGTTTATGTGTATCCATGATGCAAGAAACATTTTCTTTCTCAATGTTGCTAATTATAGTGTTTTTATGCTTTAAAATTGTGTTTTGTATATTCCTTAATCATTTTTGTGCGTATCTTGCCCCGTATCCATGCGTATCCA
Organism: Protea cynaroides; assembly: GCA_028583415.1. NCBI lineage: Eukaryota > Viridiplantae > Streptophyta > Magnoliopsida > Proteales > Proteaceae > Protea > Protea cynaroides. The sequence continues at coordinate 74,038,750 of CM053268.1, forward strand.
CCGTATCTACGATACAATACAATACGTCTCTTAATTTCAGCTGACATCTACGGTTCCGATACACGATACTTGATTCCTTGGTACTAAGGTGTATTCCTTAGTGGAAGAGTGGACTCTCTTCATAGGCTGTGGTGGATTCCTAGCCTGAGGTATGGGTGCATTCCTAATTTTTTATCTATCCTTCTCTATCTTTCTATTCAATTACAGATGAAAAATTCTCAAACTTCATACTCTGTGACTTGATATTCTGCTAGAGTTCTCAGCTTTCAAATTTGCTTTTGTCTTTGATTCTAGTTGCTGAATTATTTCCTAGATACAGGTTTGGTTGGGGTTTGAAACTCAGATTTGATTTCTGTTTTAGAACTCTAAACTTCTAGTTGAAACGTGGTTTCTTCTATGAATCAAAATCTGTTGAACTTCAGATTTTGATTTGCTTATTGATTATGGTTTTCAGATTGCTATTTATTGACTGATTACATCCTTAACTGAATTCTGTTTAAAGCCCTTTAAAACCTCCATCAATTTCTGTTCTGAACTATTTTTTTTAGTTTCCTACTTACAGTTTGACAACTATTTTTTAGTTTCCTACTTACAGTAGGACTTCTCTATTAGTTATAATCCTGCCATCATATTTGCACCAAACTTTGCAGAATTCTTCTCTTTGATAATTGACTACTCGACTACAGTTTCAGATCAATCAGAGTAGTCTCTTTGAGTTATTAAAATCCTTCTACTTCTGGTTCCTCTTTTTTTTTCCCTGCGATCTTGTCACAAACTATTACCCTGCTGGAATACTCCTGGTTCGGGCTGGACCTACCTTTCAAAAAACCTGGCCCTCTTGCACCCCTCTCCATGGTCTTGTTATGCAGAAAATACTGACAGAGCTAAAATTTAAGATAAAAATCATTAAACACATAATAGCACTTTATTAATATTAAGAAACACTTATGATTTTACCTGACTTCTTAAACTCCAGAATATGCCTCCGTATCTCTTCAACTTTTCCCCACCCGCAGTTTAGGGCTTCAATATGAAGATAGACACCAGAGATACGAGGATCATATGCTGCTTTTACAAGATTTTCACAAATTTGTGGTAGAGAAAGCCCAGAAGAGAAACGACTCTTTAGCTGATCAGATATCTGAAACAAAAACAGAGAAAAGAAAGACAGTGTGAAACCCCATAGAAAAGGGTACATTACTTAACATGAACAATAAGTAACATAACTGTTGCCATTTAGTCACATGGATGGGTTTAATGATATGCAAGTCAACTGCAAAAAACAAAGTAAAATGCATTATGTATGCAGATTGTTTCTTTTCAAATGGAAACAGATAAACAGAGTCACATAGACACAAGTCACACAACTGACAATTTCTTGGAGCACTCATTAGCATGTAATCATGTGCTCAAAAACAAGAATATAAGAGAAAAAATAAAAAAATATATATGTACAAATACATATGGCTGTTTTCATAATTTGTTACATGGTTCTTCTGCAATTTGAATGTTACAAATGAGATCTATTGTGTTAATACTTTACAATTTGTGCTTGTATGATACCCAAGTGCCAGTACATCAAATGCAAATGATCTGAAGTGCTATTGAAAGTCTGAAACCAATTACTGTCCATGTTGAAAACTATTCAGTTCATCATCACACTTGAATGACTTGTTATAAGTAATTATGCTGCAACATAGTGGGACAATGGCTCTCATTTTTCTTTTTTCTTTTTCTTTTTCTCTTTTTTTGGGGTCCGCCCAGGGGGGAGGGGGGAGCCCAGGGGGGAGGGGAGGCAAATATTGTGATTTCAATATTGAAAACTGATATAAAAAAGATACAAACATCTCCCCCCCCCAAAAAAAAAAAGGCAAATATCTTTGATCTTGGCAAGCAAGGAATATAGAGGGTGGTGTGAAGCAGCAGATATAGAAAGAGAGGAGTTCCTCGTTGTAGGAGTGTATATTAGTTTCGCCTATGGCATGTATAGTATAGTGGGCTTTCCTCCTTTGCTAAGAAATCTAAACTTACTGGGGAAAAAAAAGTGTTTGAAACAATTTTAGGGAAATGACCAGATTGTCCATGGTAGCTGCCAACCTCCAGGATGGAATATGAAGGGAATAAATTGCACCAGATACTTGAACAACAGTGCCAATAATAAGTCACTAATTGGTTTAGAACATAGAGAAACAAATGATGAACACAAAAGCTAACAATTGAATGTCCAAAAACATGGGTTATACTTGACTTTTTCATTGTGCATACAGTTTTTCATGATATGAACTGGTGCCACTGCTACTCCTAGCTAATGGAAGACAAAGTGGCCTACAGCCTCTCAGGGCTGCAACTCAAATAAGAAATAAGAATCTCCATACCCCTATGAAATCATTGAGGTGTCAATGATGAATTCCATTATTTTCAATGGATAGGGAGCCGAAATGATAATAATGTAAAAAGTAATGCAGATGGCATTTCTTTTTGGAAGTCGATATATCTATCAAATAATAATGAATTACCCTGATCTAAGAGTACTCTAAACTATCAAGTTACTCCACACGTTACAATAAGAATGAGTGGCTGGTGTATCCAGCATTAACTAACTTATAAGGTGAAAATATGGATGATGCCCACTTAACTGGCAACAAATATGAAAGTCTGAGACAGGAATATAACAAAATGAAGATTCATTAGCGGTGCTCCAGGTTGCCTGCTTGACAGCTTCAACAAATAGTATCTAGGATGTTGGAATAACAACTTCGTTTAGAAATGCCCCATTAATCAATTAATAAACAAGATCGAGGTGTACAACTTGGCATTTTATCTAACAGAGATGTTGATGAAAATGCGTAAGACCCACCAAGATATTCACACCATGCCATTTACAGATCGCGTTATGAAAGTGGAATTTATTGTTTTAGCCTCTAAACATTCCACCTTGCTAAACACAGGAAACAGTTTAATATCTGCAACTTCAAATATGCCTACTGCTAAAAGAACGAATTTAATGCTGGAAATGAGAAGTGGCAAACAATCCAATAACCAAATCCAGAAAGAGAACCCATGAAGATATAATTAACATTCTGCTTGATATTGGTATCTTATGAAATATTTAATGACCCAACAGCTTTTAGAACCAGGGGAAAATTTTATGGTCTTAAGGTAAAAGGTAAAAATTAAACCACTTTTTACAGTCAATTCCAATCAAATTAGGTCCAAGGTCCAACTTCTTTTAGCTCCTATTCAAATCAACAAGGTAAACCACATTCCAACGTACTGACGAATTAGAGTTCTTAAATTTAATTTTTCCATCCTTTTGGTGTAGCTGAACTAATTTAACAGTAACTCGCTTCCCATATAGGAGAAAGATGAAGAATAGAAACGGAAAATAGAACCTGTCCTCGCAATTTCATGGATAATACACTGCCCTTCCTTACACGCTGCCATGGGAGCGCAAAAAGCATACGAAGCTTGACAACAAAGCTCTTCCATCCACTAATCTCCCTGAACTCAAATTCACCAGTAGGATAATCATCCTTCGAGCCTATCCAGCTTCCATTATTATCCAAAGACTTTGCTTCTGATTCATCAGAAGTTTCAGCGTCCTTCTTACTCTCCTCTTTAGTTTCAGAACTCGATTCAAAAGCTCGAACTGACGAATCCCTGTGGCGAATTGAGCTGGAGAAATATTTTAGAAGAACTAGCCGTTTCGAATAAGAGGGAGCTATTTGCGGTTCGAAATGAATAAGATTAGATGAAAAGCTACTGCATTGAATCGGAAATGGAGAGTTTAACAAAACCGCAGAGAAGCTCCGGCGATTGAAAGCGTTCAAATGCGAACTGCACAGAAGCTTCGACATCTCTCCCTCTCTTTCGCTCTCTGAACTGAGAACGGAGAAAGTGAGAGATTACTTGTTCCTTCGAAAACTTCACTCACCAGAAATGGATGACAAAGGTTCTCTTTCCTCCACGTTGTCCAGTGTCTTGCCGGTCATCATAGGTGCTGACGTGGGTTATCTTGGTGTTTGGTTGGATGGATTATTTGCATCAAACATAGGACATTTAGTCCTCTTTCGTGCAATTTTGTCTTCCTGTAATACAGGGCATCAAGGTCAAGGACTCAAGATAACATAAAATGGCGACGGCTGTGGTGAGGAAGTCGGAGGAAAGAAGAGTCGGAATTACAATTTTATTACATAAAACAGAAAAAGAATTGTTGATGGAATTTTATTTTGGGAAAATTAGACTGACCTTTTCTTGACAATTCATTTGTTATATGATATTACTTTGGGAGTTTTTAATTTACATGGACCTCCTCAATGGGCATTTTTTACTTACAAGAACCTCCTTTATTCATAAAATTACTTGGACCTCCCCTTGACATTTAGTTTACTAGGGTGCAAGTTTTACCCTGACAACCCAAACCCACCCAAACCTGCCTTGAAACCGATTAGCGCCAAACGCGCCCTAAACCCTGACAAGGCCAGATTAGGGCCATGTTTTTTTAAAACCCTATCAAGGTCAAGTCAGGCCAGGGTTGAGGCCTCGGGTTGAGCCCGGCCTGGTCCAACGACTCCAACACAATATATATGTGTGTGTATGTGTGTGTGTGTGTGTGTGTGTGTGTGTGTGTGTGTGTGTGTGTGTGTGTGTGTGGGAGCTCTGATTTATGAGCAAAATCCCTGGAGGCGTGAAATTTCAATAGAGCTCTGGCAATTTGAGAAAGGTGAGGGTTTTGTGGTCTTGCGGCCATGTCTGCCAATGGCACTATGCCGTGGGTTTTGGGCTCTTCTACAAGTAGTGGGAACAAAGGCTATGGCAGGGGATTGGGTTCTGCTGGTGACCCTACTGCTGTGATGCTATGGATGAGGTTCGTCTACAACCTAGAGTTTCTTCGATTAATGCAGGGGCAACTCTAAACAGATCGTCTTCTTCTTTGGGAGTGGGATCCTTGGCTTCGGCTGTGTCGAATGGTTTGATGCGGAATCTGTCATCTGCTAGAGAGTCTGGTTTTACTGGCTGCCAGCCATTAACTGCTGCCTTGCGGCTTCTTGGATGGTCTCCAAGAACCCATGCAGTGTCGGCTTCTGGGGCTAGGAGTTTTGTTACTCAAAACCATAATTCTTCGTCGCAGGTTAGGGTTGGTTCTACTGAGCAGTCGATGGTGATTAACTGGTCGCCAATCTTTGGGAGTTCTGGAGTATCGACAATTGAGGGGTTCTCTTTTTGGAGAATGGATACGTTGAAGAATGTTATGAAGGTGTTGTCCACTGTTGCGAGTTTGAATGGGGAGACTGGAGGTTTGATGTTTGGCTGTGGGCAAACTCTAGCCTCTTTGCCATCTGTGATTAGGTCTTCCACTGCAGGGAGTGATGCGGACTTGAATGGGACTGTAGTCTGGCCTCCATAGAATGTGATCTACTCTATGGCTGCTCCCACGGATTTTCCATCTACAGTGATAACGGCGAATTGTAGACCTGTGTCTGAATCTGAGGGCGTTGGGATAGAAGCGAGTTCAGGCTTGTTATTTGAGTTGCAGACTTGCTTAAGGCCTAACTTATCTCGCATGCTTTGTGTGTCAAAGGGTATGCCGGAGATGGGTAATTTGAATGGAACTCAAGGGTTTCCTTTTGGGGCTCATTCTAGTGCTGTTGGTAATGGTGACCAGCGGGGGAGTCAACCAGATGGGTTTTCTCATCGAGGAAGGAAGCAAAGGAAGTGGGCAGCTAAGGAGAAAGGGAAGAATCTTGCTATGCCTAGTTCGGAGCAGTTTTCTATTGCGGGGAATATCAATGTACCCTCTAATATTTTGCCGCCAAGTTCTGCTCCAATTGGTGGGCAAGGATCATCACGTTCCTTTGCTGAAGTTGTTGTGGGGTTGACTAATTTGTCTGGCCTACCTAAGCCAGTTTTTTAGGGTGGAATTACTCGAGTTGTTCTACCTCAAGACATCTATAAGAAGGAGATTCAAAAATATTCATTGGCTTTGATTAGTAAACCTTTTTCTAAGGGGCTTAAATTTCAAGACATTTGGAAATGTCTATCAAAGCAATGGGGAGGGATTAACTTCGAAATGATGGCCTTGGGTAAGGTTTTTTCACTTTCAGGTTCTTTACTGCTGCTGACCTTGCTTCAGTCTGGAGGCAAGGGAATGTAAGGGTTAATGGCCAAATAGTGAAGCTGTAGTGTTGGGAGCCGGAATTTGATGTGGATAAGCCGAGGAGCGCATTTAGAGGGCAATGGGTAAGGCTTCTTGGTTTGTGGTTGGAGTGTTGGAATGAAGCCCTACTGTTTTCAATTGGTAAAGCTCTTGGGAAACCAGTTATGGTTGACCATAATACAAAGAACAAAGTTCTAGGTCGGTTTGCCAGACTTTGTGTGGATATGGACATTGATGGGCCTAGGCCAAAGGAATTGATGGTGTAGAGATCTATTGGTGGACACCAGGTTTTCTTCAAACAAGTTGTGGAGTACGAATTAGCTCCAGAGAGATGTGGTAATTGTTCTAAGTTTGGACATGTAGCTACTAATTGTCCTCTTCTGAGACAAGATGTACATGAGAACCCTGTTGCAACTAATGATGGTATTTTTGGTCAGTGTGACCCAATAAATGTAAACAGAATGGTACTCGGATTCTATCCGAAAGTTTGATACACGGGGCTTGGGCAGATGTAAACGATGGGGAAGAGACAGATCTGGATGCGGCTCTTCTAGTGGATGGGAATCCAATTAAGGATGGTTAGGTTGTAACACTTTGCAATACACCTATGGAGGATCGTCGGAGATCAGTTGCCATGGTTGGGACAGGGGAAGGTTTAGATCCTTTGTTAAATAATGTGGATGGAGAGGTCCAGAATACTTCAGCCATCCCAATCCAAGCTCACAGTTCTGAGGGGATTGTAGTTTCCCCAGTGATTGATGAACTGCTTATGCCTTAGTTGGATGTTCAGAATCAGATTGAAAAGGTGTATAGACCTTCTCCCATTTTTGGTGATGTAGGAGGATCCAATTCCCGTGTGAATTTGGAACGAGGATCTAGACATGTAACAGTTGATTTTGAGGATGTTCGAGCTGTGGATGAATCCATGTTGGAAGATGATAGTGGGTTCACACAGGTTGGTAAACAAGGCCGAGGTAGGTCCTCTGGGAGAGGAAGGGCATCTATGGTTGCTTCTGCTAGGGTAACCAAACAGGAGTTATCTTGTCAGAAGGTTACTTAATGAAAGTACTTTTTTGGAATATGCGGGGGATTTCGAACCCCAAATCAAGACAGTGTCTGAAGTTAATTCTACAGGAACATTCCCCAAACTTATTTTGTGTAGTGAAGCCATTAGTTGGACCTCAAAAATATCCTAGACAATTTTTGGATAGATGTGGGTATGATACATCATTCATTTATATTCCAGGTCTGACAAACATCCGAATTTGTGGATCATATGGAAGCGAGGAATACAACAACAATTTTTATTGAGTAGTTCAGATCAGCAAATCTCTATGTCTGTCAATTTTGTTGGATCTATAGTGATGGTGAGTTTTGTACATGCTCAATGCTTGAGAGTCAAGCAGAGAGAGTTGTGGACAGATTTGGCCAGCTTGGGTGTGGGTCCTGTGCCATGGCTAGTTACTGGAGACTTTAATTGTCGTAGATTTACCCACGAAAAGACTGGTTCGGGATGGTTTTCTATACCTTCAGCATCAGAATTTGGGGTATTTTTGAACTCTGTTCATCTAAATGAGCTTTCTTTAATAAGGCTCAAGTACACTCGGACCAACAACAAGGTGGTTGGGCATGTGAAATCTGCTCTAGATCGCAACCTTGCTAATGATGGCTAGAATGGAATGTTTAGAGGCTCTTTCTAGAGAGTCTTACCCTGTGTGTCCTTTGATCATGCTCCAATAATGGTAGCATCTTCAGCTTTTCAGAAGCCTTGAAATTCCCCTTACAGAATTCAGAGACTTTGGATGGATCATCCTAATTTCAGGGAGGTAGTGAAATAGGTTTGGGAAGCTCCTATATGGGGTTTAGCCTTTTATGTACTAGTATGTAAATTGAAGCTACTCAAAAATAGTTTAAAAGGCTAGTAAAAAAAAAAATGTTCCCTCATGTGGATGTGGAATTATGAGAGCTTGCTTACAACTTAAAGATATCCAAGAGATTATTCAGACTGTAGGGAGTTCAGTTTTCCTCCATAAAGAAGAAGATTTGGCCACCAAGAGGTATAATGAAGCTTGTTCTTTGCATGAAAAGTTATGGGCAAAAAAGGCTCGTGTTAAATGGCTGACATGTGGTGATCCAAATTCTAATTACTTTTATGCATGTGCAAAAATGAGATTGGAAAAGAATACCATTAGAATTATGCAAAAGGAAGATGGGCAGGTTATTGACTCTTAGGATGATTTAAAAGCTTATATTACTCAGTATTATGAATCCTTTCATATCTCTGTAGGCTCAGTAGCTAACAGTTGCATAAATGTTATACCTCATATGATTCTTGCTGAAGAGAATGAGATGTTAAATGCAGCACCATCTGATGATGAGATCAAATGTACTGTGTTTTCTATGAATTCAAGTAGCATTCCAAGACCGGATGGATACTCTGGTAAGTTTTACCATATCTGTTGGGATATTGTTGGAAAAGATGTCTTTGCAGCGGTCAAATCTTTTTTTATAGATAATAAATTGTAAAATGGAGTAAATAATAATTTTATATATTTGATCCCGAAAAAGAAAGGTGATATGAAGTTATTTGAATTCAGACCAATATGTGTTGGCAATTTTGTGTATAAAATCATTCCAAAATTGCTACTACTAGATTGGGAGGCTTTGTGGGGTGCATTATATCAGAGGAGCACGAGGGTTTTGTGAAAAGAGTAGTGATTCACAATAATATAGGCATGGCCTCGCAGCTGGTCACCCTTATGCATAAGGAAATCAAAAACACGGAGCTGGCCTTAAAACTTGATATTCAAAAAACATATGATATGCTAGAATGGAAATTTATATATAAAGTGTTAAAGAAATTCGATTTTTCAGATAAATTTATCTCTAGAGAGGCTTCTTTACTCCAATCGGCCAGAATGAGCATTATGTTTAATGGAGGGCCTATTGGCTTCTTTAAAGCTGAGAGGGGTCTTCTTTAGGAGGATCCTCTCCCCCCACTGTTATTTATTATTGTTGAAAAAGTGTTATGCAGAAGTATAAACAAGTTGGCTTAGGAAGGGTGGATTGAACCAGTATTCAAAGGAAGAGAGGTGACAACCCCTACTCAACTCATGTTTGCTGATGATGTTTTTGTTTTTATGAAGGCAACACTCAGCTTGATAAGGAAGTTTATGCATATGTTGAAATACTACCAGATTTTCAATGGTCAGTCCATTAACCCTGCTAAAAGTAAAGTTTTCTTTTCGAGCATGGTGGCTAGTAGTAAAAGAGATAGTATCCTTCAGAGGTTTCAGTTCTATCAAGGCTTTTTCCCAAGAAAGTATCTTGGTGTTGAGTTCTTTAAAGGAAGATAGAAAAAAGAATATTTCAGCCCATTACTTGATAGGTTTAAGCAAAAATTTTCTGCTTGGAAAGGCCGCTTCTTGTCATATGCAGGTAGAGTGGAGCTAGTGAGAACTGTTTTGAGTAGTTCCTTCCTTCACTCATTTATAGTATATAAATGGCCGAGTGGCATTATAAAAATTGTAGAAGAGTGGATGAGAAATTTCATATGGTCAGGGGATCCTAAAGTACGAAAAATTGTAATTGTAAAATGGGATATGATGTGTCAACCCAAGATGGAAGAGGGTTTAGGGATTCGACGGCTGAAGGATATTAATAATGCTATCTTAGCAAAAATGGCTTGGGCAATCCAAACGGAAGATTCTGCTTACTCTACGTTTATAAGAGGACACTATACAGGCGCTAATGGACTCATTCAAAGACAAGTTGCATAGTCTCCTATGTGGACCAGTGCAAAGAAGTTATGGGATTGGATAGCGAAGCATACTTGCTGGATTATTGGGAATGGTGCCAAAATTGACTTATGGTGTGATAAATGGATTAGGGACTTTACTTTGTAGGAAAAGCTTCAAATAGATACTAGAAGCCTGAAGGTTGGTGATTGTTTAGTCTCAAGATTTATAAAAGATGGGATATGGCTGGAAATTGAGTCATAAGCCATGAGGTACTGGTTCTCTGAAGCATCGAAGATAGCCTTGGGGAAAGCGGCTAATGATGAAACTTTGTGGAAGGGTGAATAGAATGGAAAGTTCTCAGTCTAGTTTGCATGGGACATGAGAAGAACTCACTTTCAGAAACCATCTTGGGCATCTTCAGTTTGGAATAGCAAATTAGTTCCTCGTGATTCTTTCTTTGCATGGCGCTGGAACCATGATAAATTGCCATTGGAGGATGTCTTAAGGACTAAATCGATCCAGCTAGCATCAAGGTGCTATCTTTGCCATGAAGCTGAAGAAAATTGGACGCACTTATTTCTGGTATGTAATGTGACCAAAGTAGTGTGGCAGAAAGTATTGGACTGGTTTGGTTTCAACTGGAGGGATTGGAATGCTCTAGACTTATTTCAGCAGTGGTAGAGAAGGAAGAGTAGAATAGGCCCCCTTAAGTAGGTATGGCAAAACTTATTTTATTTGGTACTACCGGTTATTTAGAACTCCAGAAATAGGGCATGCTTTGATAATCACCATATAAGGGTTTCTCGTATAATGACGTTAATTGAGGCCATATGTAGAGATTTATTTCTTTTGGCACCATGTGTTGTTAACGCAATGAAGGAGCTTCAGATTGTTCGACAATTAAGGCTGAATTGTACTCGAAAAAAAGAACTTAGAATTGTTGAGCTATTTTGGTATCCACCAATTCCAACGTGGTGCAAAATTAATGTTGATGGTGCTCTTTGGGAAACCCTAGATTTTCTGTATGTAGAGGGGTCATAAGGGACTGCCATGGCAAGGTTTTAATGGCATTTACTAAATACATGGGAGTATCAACTAATTTTAAAGCTGAAGTGCAAGGTGCTATTTCGAAGTATCCAAGAAGCAATCAATATTAGAATGCATAAAATCTGGTTGGAAAGTGATTCCAAGGTAGTAGTTGATTTGCTGAATTTTCAGGCTGTTCCATGGTTTGTAAAGCAGAGGTGGGTGTCCATTACATCGATGGTGACTCAACTATGCATTACGCATTGCTTTCGTGAAGTATATAGTATAGCAGATATGCTGGTAAAGAGAGCTGTTCATGATAGGATATCTTCAGTTTGGCGTAATTATGCTGATTTTTTAGCAAGAGAAGCTGTGTGGGATGCATTACACATACCTCATTTTAGATTCTGTTAATTGTGTTACCTTTGGTCTGATTTGGGTCCTGCCGATGGCAATGCTGAAGGTGGGACTGTCCAGATCTAGACTTGTTTGCTTATTTCATTTTTTCTGTTATAATATAATCACTGCTAACCTTTAGCAAAAAAAAAGTGTGTATGTGTGTGTGTGTGTGTGTGTGTGTGTGGTAAGTGGTTGTCTATATAAAAGACCTCCCTTATTCAAAAATTACTTGGACCTCCCCTTGACATTTCTTTTACCAGGGTGCAAGTTTTACCATGACAACCCAAACCTGCCTGAACCTGCCTTGAAACCGATTAGGGCCAAACCCGCCCTGAACCCTAACAAGGCTAGGTTTTTTTAAAACCCTGTCAAGGTCGAGTTGGGCCAGGGTTGAGGCCTCAGGTTGAGCCCGGGCTAGTCCAACCCATATATATATATATGTGTGTGTGTGTGTGTGTGTGTGTGTGTGTGTGTGTGTGTGTGTGTGTGTGTGTGTGTGTGTGGTAAGTAGTCGTCTATATAAAAGAGGAAAACACGGTTTTGTTCTTGATCCCCAAGCATGAAAACGAGATTTTGAATGTAATGAATGTTCAGATTGGGTTGGTGTTCACTGTACCGCACCATGGGTACAAGATCGAAAAGTAAAAAGAAAGACAATAAAATAATATAGAATAACAATATCAATAATTGCTTAAGTAACTCAAAAGGGCATCCCAGTGGATGAGGCTCCCACTACTGCAGGGTCTGGGGAGGGGCAGAATGTACCCAGCCTTACCCCTGCAATGTAGAGAGGTTGTTTCCATGTTTCGAACCCGTGATCACAAGTTGCAATATGACAACTTTACCATCACACCAAGGTTAGCCCTCTCCAAACCCGTGACCACTAGGTTGCAATATGACAACCTTACCATCACACCTTAAGTAACTTAGTGCTTAAAATATCAAAGTCACAATCTTTAAACGCCCTAAAAATAAGAGTAAGTAACCATAGAGCAAAAGCAAGCGGCGAAGGTCTGCAAAAGGTAACAAGATGTCTGGGGCTTAGGTCAGAGGAGCACTTTGGAGCCCCTTAAGAAATGTATCGAATCAATTCTTTTTAATGAATAGATCCGATTGCAACTTCGAATATGGAATTCAAAGGGATCAAATAGGAATTAATACTTTGAATCATATCCTTCCCATTGGGCTAGTGCGAAAAACTTTTTACCAAATGCTATTCAATCTTTATCAACTGTACCTGCAGTCCCTACTTCTTTCCATTTGTGTCTCTGTCTCTACCTCTACCACTGATGGATCCCAATCTATAAATGGAAGGGAAGGGATCCTTTTGGGAAAAGTGATGACTAATGAAATAGGAGGGACACGTAGGGCTCTCGAACTACTATTCCCACCTTTGGATCTGCCTCTACTCTGGTTAGTACTGATGCTATTGTTGAAGCTTCTAGCTCTCCCTCCAGCTCTGGATAAATAGATTAAGGATCTTGACCTGCATAGGGTCAGGATGCGAGGGTAAGTGAGGTAATTTTAATACTTTTTTCTTTATTGATATGGAATTTTTTCGATATGAAATTGGAAATCAAACTATAGGCTCTCAAACGGACTTTGCAATGGCTGGGGCAAAGACACAGGTAGTGCTTCTTCAACCGGGTTCTGAGACGACACCTGAATTTGCTCAATTCTGATGTAAACACAAGCTCACTTCGGGTTTGCAATTCCCTTGTGGCTACTTACTTCGGGTCTTAGGGCAAGAATCCTTTTCCCTTGTGGCTACTTACTTTGGGTCTCAGGGCAAGTATACTTTGACTTACTTTCTGCTCTGTATGTATAGTTTCCTTTCACCTTTCCTAAGACCTAATCTCCCTTGCAGTCGCTGCAGTGAACTCAAGCCCTTGCACAGTCGCTTGCCTAGTGCTTGCTTCCTCTCCTGAGTGGCGATGTCAGCGAGCATGCTCCTCTCTACCTTTCCACCACGGCTCCACTTCCACATCGCTATTTTGATTTGGACGATGAATTGTGTAATTTATTATTATCCATATTTTATTGATGATCATTTATTAGCTATTTAAAGTTAGTGGTGTCCATCAGCACTCAGCAGGAGTCGAAGATGAAGAAGAAGGGAGCAGCCATGACTACTGTGATGGCTCCGCCTTCGAGAGGAAGCAATAAGGTGAAGAAGAATAAGAAGCATTTGTGGAAACTTGTTCTCATTCCTACCAGAGTACCAGGGTCATATTCACAGTCAGTTTAAATCTTCAAACCCTAACTTTTTCCCATCTCTGTTTGACCCACTTTTCAAATCTTCATCTTGTGTTGATGAAAATTGTTATTTATGCATAAATCACATTGGTATACTTTGTGCATGAAGATGTAATTTGTACTGAATCTGCTTTCTATCTGAGTTGCTGAACTTATGTTTACAATTCTCTCAGAGTTCTAATTCTGCTTTGAGCATAAAATCTTGTCTTCAAATCTAACCATGGGATTTAGTTTCTGCTTCCATACTTAGTAATTGTTTTATATTCTGAACCTCCTTATGGTTTCATAATTCAAACTTGAAACTAATTTCATGTTTCCTTATTATAAGTCTGATTTCAGATTAATCGATTTAAAGTTTTGTTTTGTAAGTATGATCTCAGGTTACTAATGTGGATTATTTCAGCTCACACTACCAAACTTGGGTCTACACCACATGTAATTATTTTTTATGTCTTTTTTTTCAAATTGACATTTGAAATAGGTGTAAAATGGTGTAAATAGGATACACAAAAAAAATCGAATAAAAAAAATATGGGGCTCGAAACCAGGGAGCCAATGTTCTAGAAATAAAATACCAGGTTTCGACCAAGTTTCGATCGAAACCTAAGATATCTCGGTTTCAAGGCTGGTAGAAAACGGCCTTGAAACCGACATCTTGAACCTTGGGTATAGACCAGGATGATTATGGGACAACCCAACGTTGAACTTTAATAGATCCCAAACTGGGTATAGACCAGAATCACTTTAAACCTAAATCGGAGCATAATCAGAATGCTTGGCATCAAACACCTGTCGACAGGAATGCTTGATGAGCCTTACTAGTGGAGGTCCGAATGGGGATTTAGCCCGATAACAAATCATAGGTTGTCACAAAGACATTATAACCTATTAAAATTGCTCAGATAAATTATCTGTTTCGACTTGCTATTATCAGTATCTGATAGGTCATCCATGTTAGGGCCCAAGTTCGATAGGTGTGTAAATCAAAGCCAATCCATTTGTGCTTTGCTAAATGAACAAAAATCATACCACTTGGGACTTTAACTGCTGTGCTTGGTTCCTTCCAATACATTTCTTCCCAGCTCGGAATTCTTCCTCTTTCATGTTCCCATTCAATTCTAACTCTGGTGATGATACAACGATGAGCCCTCGCATGAACCTTTACGCCACTTGGTCACTTGAGAAAAGAAGTCCAACCTGTCTGTGGAAACTTCAAATGATCAACCCAAAAACACAGGATGCAAAACATCTGTAGGCATGGAACACCTCATGGATTATGTAAGACCCGCACTCCATGAACCCGATCTAAACCTTTAATTCATGTCGTAATAGGTCTTCCAATCATCACCGGGCCAGACGAGACTAGCAGATGACAACCAGGTACAAAAACGGACCTAAAAGTATGATATTTTTCATACCGGTCTATGGTACCGGTCGATGGCACCGGTCGACTAGTATGTCTACGCGGGCAGACTGGTTAGATCGGGAAACAGATCTCTACGGGTCCCACTTTTCAAATCTCGAGCCAGGGTTCCTAACGTAGGGAAACTTCCTAAACTCTATCCTAGTCTATTTAAGGACCCTTAAACCTCCTTAAAACTCTTTGATTGATCCTCCCAAACCCTAGAGAGGAGAAAGAGATCGAAGAAGGAGAAGAAGCTAAGAAAGGTGGGAGAGGAGCCGCCGTTGGACGAAGAACACCATAGTTGTGAACCAACGGTAAGTGCTTGAACTTTCCTCTAAGTTAAGCATTATAGATGATTAATCATGAATTGATCAATACCATGCAAGGTGAGGTATTGATCTAAAACCCTTAACTTACCGTCAAACCCTAATGCAGTCAATGAACCCTAGATTCGCATTCTAGACTGAGGATCATCGAAACTAGGACTTGAATGGAACATGAAACAACTCTAACTCATTGCTCAGGCCTAGAATGCATAGGAGAAACCCTAGAACCAATAGGGGGTGACCGACGGAAGGCGAACACCAAGTTGGTGGTCTTTCGGAGGCATACCGGTCGACCATACCGGTCGCACCATATGCGACCGGTACTGTGACCGGTACCTCTCAAGGACTGGTCTGTGGGGGAACAGTCGACCATACCGATCGCACCTTTCCCCATAGTGCCGCGATTGGTACCTACGATCGGTGTGCACTGTGAGGGGTATATTTTGATCCAGTTGGTTTTTCGACCAACGCAAACCCTAAGAAAACTAATTCTAATTTAACCCTAACATCGTGTAGGACCCTGTGATAGCAAGTTTGGATTCGGTGACGTGGATCAAGCTAGCAATCAAGCATCAGGTAAGGGCATCGGACCTAAACCCTAATAACTTAATAACAGTAAAACGTTGTTAATAACTATGATTCTGTGGAATGGTGTTTGTGCATACTCGCATGTCATCTTTACTTTCAGTTATTATATTGTTCATGCATACTCGCTATGCTAGGATGTGATTGTTAGGCATGTGATTGTTTTTGTTGGTCTGTGGAATGGGAAGGGCCTGGGGTCTAGGATCATTCCTCACACTAGCACCTTTTTGTATCGCTTTTGTCTTAGCATGCTTGGTGTGAGTAGGGTATCAGGGGGAGGAAGTGGCATTGTGGTCTTCGGCCTGGCCACTAGACTTTAGCCCTATCTCTATGCCATAGGGAGTTGTGCTGGGATAGGGCCTACTGTGATGACATATAGGATTGGTTAGTTGCGAGCCCAGTTTGCAAGCCCTCGCCAATAGGGGCTTACGTATTGGTATGGGTAGGGCATCAGGGGAAGTGTTGGCTGTGTTTGATCCAGACACTTTAGCTCTATCTCTAATCCATGGTGGGTGCATGTGGGATGACAGTGGTGTTTGATCCATTGGGTGGATTCACACACTCGTGTATAGAGGTGCGGTGGTCGCCAATCCTTTTTATAGCACATTGCAAACTTAAAACCAGACCATAATGTGAATGTTACTCATGCATGATGTGTGTTACATTGTCTGATTGTCTTACTGAGCTAAGTTGTGAGCTCACCCTTGTATATATACATGTTTTTAGATGTTGATGCCGGTTACACTGTCGAGGACTACGTGGATGCTCCAGTATATGGAAGTGCTGCTGCCTTGGAAGTGCAAGCAGGGGAGGACGAACATGACGCTTCATGCGAGTGTCTTTTCTGCGTGTACCTCTAGGATATTTGATTTGTTTATTTTATTTATTTGCAGTTGGATTTATAAGTGATATAAGGATAATTATTTATGTTTTGAATAATTGGATAATTTATTTAAATTATCAATAGAGTACTCAGTTCATTTAATTTAAGACTTCCGCTGTATTTAATTAGATTTTGATTATGATTATGTGCAATGGTTTGTATGAGTGGACACGGTCTTATTGAGATCCTGGTGTAAACCGTTGGTTTAGTGACAGTTCACTCACACTTCCGGTACAGTCGGAATTGGGGTGTGACAACTTGGTATCGAAATTCTTAGGCTCTGTCTAACAGATCATACATGCACTTGACTGAATCAATGAACTGAGATAGGAAGAATTAAAAGATTTAATAAAAACACACCTTAAGCACTTGTTTGATTCCTGAGACTAAATATGAAAGAGCATAATATACTATACTAAAGGTGAAATTAATAAACAGTCATGCTCTAGATAGGAACCATAATGACAGGTGAGAATAATCATAAACTTCCACCAAATTGAAAAGGAAACTGTATCAAGAGTAGAATATAGAACATCCAAAGAGCTAGAAGTTAATTGTACCACTGGGTATAGTTCACAAATCGGACAGTTACCCTGTTATAATAAACTGTATCATGAGAGAGAAAAATAAGGTGATCTATCATGGGGTTGGGGGCATAGGAGGAATAGGGTCAGCAATATCATAATCACGCTCATATGCGACCCTGAGCCAGTGTACCTACTCTTGCGTAGCTCTGAGGCTGCGAGAGAGGCGCCTTAGGTCATGGTTCATCTCACGCTGGGCATCCCGAATCTCCATAAACATACCCATCACGGTATCGGTAGGAGGCTAGGATGGTCCTGCTGTAGGTATGGGCTGCGGTTCTGATGCCAGAATGTCCTCCATCTATTCATCATCGTCACCCCCTACCTCTTCTGCATAAGCTGCATCGGTTGCTGCTGCTGCTACTGCTGCCGCTACTGCTACCCTCCTAAGTGGATGAGGATGAGCCTCTAGCTCCTCATCACTGATCGGCAGGTTATCCATCTTCATCTGGACAATGGCATCCTAGTCAATGTCTGATGTCATAGTGTCCTCAACAACAATCTCATCCCTCATGTCCACTTGAAAGCGCTGCAGGAGTGTAGTGATAAGCCGACCATAAGGAAGATTGCTTATCTGGTCGGGCATGGTAGCCTGACGCATAGTCCTAATGATAATATAAGGAAGACAGACCCGCTCCCTAGTGCAGACACAATAAGTCAGGTACTGGGTGAGCTGAGATAACTCACTGTAGTGGCAGCTCTGAGGAACAATGTCATGCTGGATAATGTGGCAATATACTCGAGGAACAGGTCTCAAACTGGTAGCTTTCATGGGCGCCCCTGGGTTAAGGATCTGCTCTGAAACCTCCTAGCGTAGATCATCAGTAAGGAAGCCTTTCATCTTGGGAGCGCAGTAAACCAAATCACCATCATTAGGAATCCCCAAGAGATCAGTGAGCTGGTGAGTGTCGAAGGATATGGGGACACCTTTGACAAAGCTGGTGAGGCGGAGGTCCCTACCGTGGCTGAAGTTGTTAACATCCCCCTCGACCTCCAGGTTAGCATAGAAGTGCTAGACCAGGTTGGATCGGGTAGTCACTCTGTAAGTGATAACGGGTAACCACCCAAGTGCACCAAAGGCCGCTTCAACATTGAATCGTTGTAGATGCTCCAGGTTTACGCAGCATCTAGATTCTATGTTTTTCTCTTCGAACCATGAAAAAGGGCTTACGCCACCGTGAACGAAACCACTACTCATCAAACTGCAGAACCGGCAGGTAAGGACGGTTCATGCCCGGAGCGTATGCATGCTTACTAGCACCTCGACGCCGAGACATTGTTAACTACAAAACAAAACAAAACAATGAGAATTAGTCAAAAAATTTCAAAATTTCGGCAGCATGACGACAGTATTTAAAGCAAAGGCCTCGAACTCACCCAAAATCTGGGGAGAAGGACTTACGTAACAATTTAGCAACATATGGAAACCAAACAATCATCAAACAAGCAAGAAATTCAACAATTACAAGAAAAATCGATTTTTGACCAAAACCTAGGTCAAAAATCTAAAAATTTCGATTTTGAGAAAACCATACGGTGGAACCTCAAATAAGTTGAGGGCTTTTGTTTATAGAGGTCCCAAAACTATTTCTAAGCTGAAGGAAAAGAGTTCCTACGGTTAGAATCTTCTAAACCATGAAAAATCTAGTATTTGGGCAAGAAACCATGATGAAACGATGTAAAATAGAGAGAGGAAGGAAGAACCTTACTTGGAAATGATGTTCAAGGTCTTGATCGGAAGAGAATCGCTCCTAAAGTCACCGGTCAGACTATAGCAACTCACCAAGTTAGAGAGGAATCGCCACCGAAGAGAATGGAAAGAAGAAAAGTGAGAAATGACTCAAAATCATGATTTTTAAAGCTTATAGGGCATACCAGTCGATGGTTTTGCCCTATACCGGTCGAACGGTACCCCTTGGTACCTGCGACCGATACCTCTCGGCCACAGCAGGGTGCTAACCGGTCGAACATACCGGTCACACCATACCATACAGAGGTGTGACCGGTACATCGACCGGTACCTCTCGGGATGTCCGAGAGGTTTGTCCACCTGGACATACCAGTCGCACTACAATACACAGTGCCGCGACCAGTATGTTGCGATCAGACAAGTATTCTAAGCCCAGAAAATTTTGAGAAAATTTTTAAATTTTGATTTAGAGTTTCCATGACAATTTTCGCCTCGCACTGTTAAAGACTAACACTAATATGACAAATGTGATTATTCCAATGTACCTCATGTGTTATGTCTTCTTCTCAGATCCAAACAGGAAAGAGTAATCTGAGATGACAGGCAAAAACGGTCATAGAGGCTCACGGAAGCATCACCATTCATGGGTGCGCCAAGCTGAAGCCAATGTGGAAACAGGAACCGTTGATGAGCAAAACCTGAACCCGGAAGGTGGAACCCCAATGAGGAATGATGGGGACAGGATACCAATGAGAAATGGTGGAGAAGGGCAGAGTCACAGAGCACCAACAAATCTGCCAGGCCCTCCTCACACTAACTCTGAGACTATTATGACGAATCTAGTCTACCAGATGGAAGCTCAGCAGAAGGTGTTCTTGAACGAGATGCTGAAGATGTTCAGGCCACCAGGATATATCCCTACAGAAGGTATGCCTGAGTCTGGGGGAAA